>SNQJ01S0068513.1:0-18660 GCA_010110895.2 Picea sitchensis | reverse complement strand
TATAGAGAGAGAGAGAGAGAGAGAGAGAGAGAGAGAGAGAGAGAGAATATATTATCATTTATATATATTATGTTTCTTCATACAATGTTAATGTTCATGTTGTTCTATTTATAAAATGTATTGTGTATGTTAATAACTAACATCATTAATGATTTCTCTTTTTTTAAATAAAATTTGAAATGTATCAATAATTTAGATTTGAGATGTCATATAAGGTTTAACTCTAGTTATAACCATTTAATATTATTATATAATGTTTAACTATTTTTCAAGGTGAATTTTTTGTTATACAAAAAATATAATATGTTAAGTAAACATGTTTACAAACTTTTTAATAAATAATTCAATCATAAATTATTGAATTTATCAATATTTTAAATCCATATTTTGAATTAAATTATGTTTTTTAAATTTATTTTTAAACATTTTTATTAAATTTTCATTAATTTTAATAAATTAAAATAATTATAATTAAATCTAAGAAAATAATTGTTCCTCCAATTTTATATATTAATAACATTATGATATTAAATCATGAAAATAACTATAAAATTTTATTTTAAATGTGCAATGACAATAAAAAAGATCTTTAACTAAATTATCATTGATCATAATAATTATTAAAAATAATCTTTTAAATAATGATCTAACATTTTGCATATATATTAAATCACTAAAACTATTGAAATCATATTTAAATAATTTTAGAAATCAATTTTTTAGTTAAATCTTCAATTAATTTATGAAAATAAATCTAAATTTTTATATTAAACATTAAAAATAAAAATAAAAAAGACTTTCAATTCAATTTTGAGAATAACACTTATTAATATTTATGTTATAAAGAGAAATTTCCTCTCCATTCCTATAATGAAGGGATTCTATAAAGAACTTAAGGTTTAGAATTTCAAGACATTCTACCTTACCACCTAGTACCTAGAAAATACATTTTACCTTACTATCTAGAAAATGCATTCTACCTTACTACCTAGTGCCTAGAAAAGACTAAGGTTTGTAGATTAAAAAGGAATATAGAGCCAACAACAGAGTGAGCTTCTTATCCAGTTGCTCAACCTTGAACTTTAAATCTGCAACTTCCCCTCTGACTTCGAAGATAAGTTGCATTTGATTCTCCACCCAGAAAAATTCCTGGATCTCTTCGCAGTAAGGGCTATCCTCAAGCTGACTCTTCAGGGGCTGTAAGGGGAAACAACCTTCATTTTTTATTGAAACCTCGCTAGTGATTGCGCACTGAGAAACGACTCCTCTCGAAGGCACATCACCTTTGTCAACCCATTCCACTCGACATCCCCAAACAAGTGCTTCATCCAAACAAGTCTGCATGGAAAGCTCCGTTGGTTGGGTTTCCAATTTACCACTCTCAAAAACACCCCGAATTAGCAGAGTAGTAGCTTCCTTCTCAGTTTCTTCCCCTGACAGAACCATAGCCCCCAGCTGAGGTCCACTCATCCATTGATATCCTCAACCTCGACGAACTCTTCCCTAACTATTGACATCCTGAGCGAGAGAATGATAGTGATGAGGGTCAGGTTGGCTGAGGATCCTACCACAACCTTCCAACAGATCCTGAGTGAATTATGCTTCTAGGGAAAGATAGTGTTATAATTCTATCCACTCGAGCTTGTCATCATCATCCCAACATTTCCCACCATTAACTGCAAATTTAACATATCAACTACTTGAATACTTTGGTGATGTTTACCTTGCTCCTCGATTGTACCAGGTCACATAGCCATAGCTCTCTTCGCACACTCCAAACATTGTTTCATAATAATGTCCCACCCATGGTAGTAATGGTGCATGTCGTCCACGCTCTCTCCTAGAAACTTGAGCTAATGGGTGGTGGGACGTGCTCTCCCCAATTGTATTCTAATTGTGACTATCATAACACCCCATTGGAGGAGATATTATTACTTACATAATAGTACAATTAAAAATAATAAAACCAACCTAGATCCATCTTAACCCAAATTTTAAGGGAAATATTTGCACTTCTAGGTTAAGGTGTGCCTAGATTTCTTTAAAAAATATAATCATTAAAATACTATATATATAAGATATTTTATTATGTTGATTCTCTTTATATCATATTAAAGGTGATCCAAACATATCATACATTTTGAAAATAATATATATATATATATATATATATTAAAATTATAATCAAGTCAAATACTAGTCCCCAAGGTCTAGAGGAGTCAGTGAGGGAGTGCATTGTTAAGGCACTCCCTAAGTGAAAGTCACCGGTTTGAAACCCATGGGGACACCTCAAAATCCAAACCTAAGGGCATCTAAGCCAGAGGCCAATCCCTCGCTAGTCACATGGATTACCAACAAAAAAAAAAAAAAGTCAAATACCTTGTATTATAGTATAGAATATCTTATATAAACTTTGTATAATACCTTGTATAAGTCAAATACTAAATATATCTTGTATAATACCTGAGGCAATCTAGAACTACACATTATCCTAATATTCACTTGTTCATTATCCCAAAATGTTCACCATGTCTTGATTAAAAAACAAATGAGTATTTAAGCAAAATGGGGATTGACTCTCATATTCGTAGGATAGAGGTAAATCTTTTAAAAATAGATAAGTTGGAATATCAAATCCTAATATGAGTTTACAATAAAAATGTTTGTAAGAATTTATACAAAGTTTGTTGTGGCAACCAAAAAAAATATATCACCCACTATTTTTAACTAGGCTCTATTACTAATTTAAAAAAAAAAAAAAAAACACTCCACGATCTCCAACCCAGAGAGCGTAGATGACATCCTTTTGTTCATTTAGAGACCTAAAATAAAAATAAAATTTAATTAGAAATCATATCAAACTTAATTAAGAGTAGCTAGAGAATCTATGATTCTGTAGTTGGTCTAAAAACAATCATAATAAAAACCAACTAGTATCAAAACAAAACAAATTCAACTGAAATGAAGCCATAAATATCGTTACCCAAATTAAGCATTTGAAGCTGAAGATGTCTACAGTTCTGATCCAATAGTAATATTGGCATTTTTTTATTTCTTGATGATAATATCCCTAGAATTTATGTGCTTTTTACTTGCCCGAGACATGATGTGTTGTGTTTCATTCTTTAATTTATGGTTATCCCTTTCAAGTTCTCTATTTTGTCTCATTACCTAGTTGAGGTGCATTTGTAAATATGGGACATCTGCGTAATACCTTTGAGCTCATGCTAGGCAACAACAATCAGGTTCCAAATTTGGGATCGACTGTTGTCGATATGTGTCTGATGTATTTTCTTGAACAATTTTCACGTTTAAATCATCGTAAATGCTTGAGAACCCTTCACATTTTGAAGGAAGGGGGGTAGATTTGAAAAGAATTCATATTGAGTGTGACTTTCCTCTTCACAATATTCATTTGTGTTTTCAGAGGAATCATGATCTTCCATTGTTATCATTCATATTAGGCTCTTCATTTGTTTGTGTTTATTTCTAATCATTTTGGACAAAATTTGACCTGCCCTTTTATTCGTAAAATCGATTTCACAGATATCATGAAATTGTCTAGTTCGTTTACCATGCTCCTTGACCTTTTGGTCAACCTTTGGACACATGGGTTGTGTCTGTCGATCAACATAATCCAACTGTTGGTTCTTCAACCCACTGATGATTGCTTCTAGAGACTGTTTGGGAACAAACCTTTTTCTATTTCGTGTCACCCATGCTACAGGAATTACGTCTGCTTGGCCATCGAGAAACATAAGGGAATCATCATGGAGTCAGACTTCAATATGAATCTCTTGAGGAAGAGTCCGAGGAGAATTGGATTCCTCAGCAATCTGAGTTAAATCGATGATAGGGTCATTATGCTGGGGCAAGAATTGATTTCTATGCAGAAAGTTTTCACAGTTGTCTCTTTTTTTGGTAAGGTGATATTCAACTAAGGTATGAATGAGGCCGTGATGAAAAAGACTTGTCTCAAGATTTTGACACGGTCGCTGGTAAAATTTCAACATTTTTTGAAGACTCCTATGTAGATAAAAGGGTAGGTTTAAATGAAATCCCTGAAAGGTCACGAGCATTCGAATGTGTAAATAGAAAACAAGGTTGTATAATCCTTCACAGGTAACAAACTGTTTGATTATCGACAAGAGATTATGCCACCTGCTATGAAAGAGTTCTATTGGCATACCCTTAATGTGGTATCACAAACGTTTTGATGCCAAAAGAGACTGCGAGGAGATATTTTTTTACATTTATGTTTTTGAACCATTTATTCGCTAACTAAGGAAGACATGTGGCCTGAGCAATAAATTCCTCATCAACTTGAAACTGAACATCCCCAATCTTAACCTTGGTACCATCAAATGTTTTGGCAAATTCTCTGACCACTTCAATGTTAAATCCCTTAAATGACTATATAAACCCTAACCACCCAACCTTGGAGAGCATATCAATCGTGTCATCATAATTTAGTAACGCCTGCAACCCATTCAACTCTATTCTCACTACAGGGGCCATAAGTTCTCTGTAAGGGTTAGTAACTAAGGTGGACCAGAAAATGGATAGGTGGTTTTTGTGAAGGTAATAACATTGTAAGCACAACAAACCAAACCCATAAGTAACAGATGAAGCCAAACTAACATACCTGATGAGAATTAAAAACCAAAGGAGTTGAGGACGTCCTAAAACCATCTATCACTTGAAACCTTGATTACTTCCCGTAAAACAGATGAAAGGAGGATTCAAAACATAGTGACTCATGTAACCCTTATGGCTTTCCATGAGCCCTTCATCCGAATTCGGGGACAATGACATGGTTAAAGTAATGATTTCACAGACAATCAAAAGTTTGGGCTAAGGTATAGGAGCATCATCAAAGAACATGGTGCAATACAGGATTGGTATGATCAAGCGATTTGTCGAGATCTTAGAGAGGGATAGTTTTACAAAACCCATTTTTTTTAATTAATTTGTCTGAGTATTCAACAGGGTTTAGTCTAACCTAGACCCTCATTAAGAATTAAAAGGGTTAATTAATCAATCTCACCCATTTGTTTTTTAAATTGAAGTTTGGATCTAGGAAAAATGAATTATACTTAATTTATTCAACCTTCACACAAACCGTATCCTTGAGACCTTATTCCTATACATATGATTATGGAAGAAAAAATTATAATCTTTGATCCAGGAAAGGGGTTATGAGAATACTGTCAAAAGATTTTACCCAACAATTTGCATGAAAAGAGCCCTTAATTTCATGCTTTGTGGTCATGAAATTAAGGAAAGAATGAAATCATTATGTCACTAAAACAATACTCACATTGAAGCGATAGGGAAAAGTTTAAGCAATATTGACTATCATTATTTAAACAACACATATTACAAAAATATCTCTCAGTCTAATGAACACACATACTGGGTAGTGAATAAAAGACAACTCTGCATTTTAAAAGACAATGAAGAACATGGTGTTATTTGGGTAGACAACAAACGACAACTCACTGGGCAAAGCATTTATCTCTCATCTAATAATTCTTGATCTCAGGAAGAAGAAGAAGAATAAGACTTGGAGAAAAATTTAATCTTTCTTGGAAAAGTTCATTTTCAGGCCCGTACAATATTAGGATGAGCTCAATGGTCATAAAAGATTACCATAATTCATAAATTAGAGAAAAAATGATTTGCAGGGGATTGGAACCTAAAAGAATGTCTCAGTCAAAGAGTCACGGTGTTTTTTGAAAATGACTTCAATATTGTTGGTAGAGCTACTACTGCTAGCAGGTGTCTATAGCCTCAACATGGATGTCATTTAACCCACTCAAATGCTTTAATCCCATCCAATAGTTGTGTTTACATGATGTATGCTTCCATGGAAAGTTGATTTATTAGCATTAATAGTGTGTTTTATTAAATATAAGCATGTAAATGCTACCTCTTAATCCGACATTGCTTTGCTGCCAGCATGCCTTTTCAGTACCCCGACGAAGTTGTCTTAGTATCATGTGTGCATTTACCCGCTTCCAGCGAGCCTATTCAGTACCCTAGTGGGTTTACATGCATTTACCACACATAAGTTCTTTTCAAACCGCTTATTCCACCCTTTAATAATTTAATTACAGAATTGCTAACAAGGATTGAGTGAAGAGAGTAGGGTGATACTGGAGGTCAACTACAAGTCAGGTGTACTACTGATCATGATTTTTATTTTATTTCACAACTGGAAGGTTTCATCATGTTATAGAAATTTTATATTTCGGTTAGTAAATCATCTAGAGGATGGGGAAGCACTTAAAAGTGATTCCTTAAGAACATGGACAACGTAAAAAGTCTAAAGATCATCGTAATCATCAAAAGTTTAAACGTATATCCAGGTAGAATTCTCTGACAAAGAGGATTTGGGGATAGAACGATAGTAATAATCAATTTGTAAATCGACTATCTGAGTTGTAACTTAATATCAATACTACTTTGAACTATCTTAGATTGCTTGAAGAACACAAGTCTTGAAAATAATGCTTCCTTCCGACGATTACTCTTGGATCAGTAATATGATGATTCAGGAAGACATACAAAATAAAATCTCAATAAAAGAAAACAAAACACACACAACACACCATATATTTACAAATGTTTGGTGTCAGTTTGGTTAAGAAAAGCATTTTTTGAGGGCCTGATCTCATCGGAAAATTGGTTGGTTGTCCCTCTAATGTTTGGAGACGAAAATATCTAGGTCCTAGTTTTTCAGTGATTATAAAAGGTCTTAACCATAAATTCCAGAATTTTGAATGTTCCCCTTTTTCTTCATGTTCTTTATCCCACCTAAGAACCAGATCTCCTATATAAAAATTCCGATCGAAGAAATAGTTTCCGTCAAACCATCATTTAATAGTTTTTTGGTGTTGATCCATTTTATGTTTATCTTGTGTTCTATTTTCTTCTAATTTGAGAAAAGAATTTATTCGACTTTCTAAGGCCATACACTCTTCTTCCCGGACCTTTTTAGATAGTTGTAATGATGGTATAAATACATTGGGAGGGAGGATAGTTTCTCTTCCGTATACAAGAAAAAATGAGGAATTTCCAATGGCTATTTTGGGTGTAACCCTATCATTCCACATTGCGTAGAACAAAGCGGTATGCCAATTTTTATGATTTTTTGATATTGTTCTCTTAAGGATTTTAATTAAGTTCTTATTGGTTGATTCAACCAATCCATTACCTTGAGGGTAATAGATACTAGAATATTTTAATTTAATTCCTTTTTCCAAAGGAAAAAAATTCAAATCCATCGAGGAAAAAAAATATACATTGTCAAACACCAAAGATTCTAGAATTTTGAAGCATGAAATGATATGAGTTTAGAGGAACGAAATCGCCTGATTAGTTTTGACTACTCTTAGAGGTATGGCTTCATACCTCCGAGTGAAGTAATCTGTTGTTGTAAGGATGTATCCATGTTGGAGGGAGGAAGCAGGATTAATTGGCCCGATAACATCAAGGACCCATTGTTGAAATGGTTGATCAATTATCATTGCCTACAAAGGGAAAACAAGTTTCTTAACTCTTTCGACAACCTGTTGGAATTTAGCACACTTGCGATCCATATCATGAACATCTCTAAACATCGTAGGGAAGTAATATCTAGCTTTGAACACTTTATGAGCAATTGTTTCACCACCCAAGTGACCTCCTACATTTCCAGAATGTAATTCAGTTAGAATATTTTTCAGATTCATCCTTTTCTAGGAAACGTAATAATACTCCATCAAAATGTTTTATAAAAATGACATCATTAATCATTTGAAAGGGAGCAGATCTAAGTCTTAATGCCCTTCTCTTTTTGGGGTCGAAATGTTCTAGAGTAGTTCCATGCATTAAATAACATTTAATGTTAGAATACCAAGAATGAGGCGTGGTTTGTACACAACAGATTTAGTTTTCATGAGGCAATGTTTAATTTAATAAAAATGAGTCATCATTAGGTGGATTGACTGAATCAACCACTAAATTGCAAATACCTTGACCTCTAACAATATGGGCTGGCTTAATCTTGAGATCGTACATTCTTGAAGAGAGGTCATCTAGTGAGCCCTCTTCTCCATGAGCTCTTTCTGAACAAGCATATTTCTTAGTGCAAGATACAAAATGATGGTTGTAGTTCTAGATTTCAATAGATAGGGTCTAAATTTTTTTATTGCTTTAAACACAACGAAATCTTGTTTATCCACTGCTGGATAGTTTAATTATTCTCCTTTAAAGGCGGAACTCATTAACAAAATGGGGATTTCATTGTTACCATCAGTTTTTTGGGTAGGCACTGCAATGTATGATCTATCTGATGCAAAAGTGTAGAGGGTGAAGTCTTTAGCAAAATTGGGGCTCATTAAGGATGGAGATTATGTTATATCTTGTCTGATGGCATGAAAATCTTGGTTTTCCTGTGATCCCCATTTAAAAACAACATCATTTTTTATCATATTTTGCAGGGGTCTAACTGTCTCGAAGAAACTAGGGACAAAACATCTAACAAAGTTTATTTTACCAAGAAAAGACTCCATAGATTTTTTGGATGACAAAGGAGGAATATTGGCTATGTATTATGTTCGTTCAGGGTCTATCATCATTCCATATTTAGACATTATAAAACCAAGTAACTTTCCCTGATCAACAAAAAAAATTGATTTCTTGGGATTTAAGGAAATGTCATAATTATAACAGCGTTCCAATACACTCCTTAGGTGAGATAAGTGATCTTTTTTATTCTTTGAAAAGACGGTTACGTCATCTAAGTAAACAACCACTGACTGATTTATAATCCCATGAAAAGAAATATCCATGGCCCTTTGGAAAGTGGCCCCAGTGTTAACTAATCTGAAAGGAATTTTATGATAAGAATAAGTGCCCCAAGGGGTCCGGAATGTAGTTTTAAGCTGATTTGAGAGAGACATCAGGACCTGATTGTAACCTAAAAAACCATCCAATAAGGATAGTCTTTCAGCACCAGATACTTGTTGTAGGATCTGTTCCATGGGTGGTACAGAATAATTATCTTTGTCATAGGCTCAGTTTAAGTTGCGAAAATTGACACAAATTTTTATTTCCCCATTCTTCTTCCTTACCAGGACTAGATTGGACACCCATTGGGTATGTCAAACAGGAAAACTGATCTTAGATGTTAACAACCTGTTCAATTATTTTTTGACCGTGGGTTCTAATTTTGGGTGCATCTTCTTTAGTTTATGTTGAAATGGTTGAACTCGAGGTTTCATGGGGATTACATGTTGTAGTATGTTTGGATCAAATGTCTTTAGATCTTCATAAGTCTAAGCGAACACATCTTTAAATTCTTTAAATAGTTTAATAAAAGCTGAATTTTCTTGTTGTGTGAACCCTATACCTAAATTGATGTTCTTGGGCTAATCATGTGTTCTTAAATTTACAGTTTCATATTGTAGCAAGGAACTATTTGTTTTACAGTTAATCACCCCTTTAAATTTTTCGTGTAGATCATAAAAAATTTCCAATCTAATGATAGATTTAAGGTTTGAATTTACCATGTAAGATGAACTTTCAGCTGATCGGGGATCAAGTATTACCAAAAAATCACAGAGATTTTCGTCGTGAGTGTTTTCATCAATTATAGCACCTTGGAAAGTATATTCCATATGCAAGAATTTTATGATCTATTGATTGTCATCAAACACCCGCTAATTAGTGATGTTATCAGGAATTGACGGCCTAAATATCAATTCAACAGAAAATGAATTAGGAGAAAAACCTTCAACATGCAGTAATTTTGATGCTACAATAGCCAATAAATCTACTTCAAAATTGCTAGATCTAGGAATAGAACTTATATTAAAAGAAAGAAATTTACTAATTAATCTCCATACCTCGGTCTGGTATTTTTTAAGATGATAAGATACACAATGAATGGTATTTTTTACCTTCTTAACCACAATTTCATAATCGTCGAATACAACTGATATTTACAGCATGATTAGATGTCGTTACTTGAGTGCAAGCTGATATTTCAGATTATTGATTTAGGTCTATAACAAAAGATATTTCAGCGGAAAATTTCCCCAAAAAAAGTGTGTATACCTTGATTCTTTAATGCATTCTCACTTGGAATAAAAGGTTCGGTTGGGTCATTCAGATATGTAACTGTGTATTTTAAATAATGTTCCCTATTGATCCTAAGTTTATTTAGCTGGACATTGAGTGGAAAGCATAGGTGATACCAATACATAGCAAAATAACCATTAAGTTGTTGAGACCAATCCCTGCTTAGAAACATGCCATACACCTCTGGAATATCAACTATCACTATGCCAATGACCTGATGTACTTTCAGATTGGATCACAACCTGATCAAAACATCTTTAAGCTCCCCAACCACTGTAACATGAGTTCTATACAGATGAATGATTTTAATATCTGATGGTTTGACTTCAACATTGATTTTCTAACAAACTGACAAAGGAATCACATTTGACAAAGCCCCAGAGTCCACCATACAATTATGCACATTTCTGTTAAAGATTTTGAATGTTAATAGGAAAGGTGTCACATTAGACCTTTTACGTGGTGTGGAAGAAGCATTAGGAGGCTATCGATTTTTATTTGCTTTTCTCGAGGATGTTTTATCAAAGTTTGCTATACTTTTGTCTAGAATAGATTTCTTCTTATTATTGTTTTCAGATATACTCTGAAACATTTTATGCTGGATGTAGGGGAACATGAGAAACTCATAGATCAAGATATTTTATTTTAATATCTTAAAATCCTCAATATAATCATAGTCTATATCAAAGAGAGAAAAATGCTTCAATGTTTCAACCTGTTTATTTTGTTTTGATGTTGCATTTTTATTTGTATCAGATGCAAACTTATTTTGGTCTTTCGGATGATCTTTACTATGTGTATTATAACGATGTTGATTATTATGCATGATTTCAAAATTTGCTTGAAAAATGTTATCTGAAAAATGTCCTAAATTTGGAGGAGATGAATCTTCTTCATTGGGTGCTTCTTCCTCCTAATTTTTTACCTTATTTTGTTGCTAAGTTGTAACATTAGAAGTATTATCATCTCCAACTAATAAAGCTTGTATAGCATGGTGTAATCCTTCTAAACTTGTACCTTCAGTCAGAGGGGTTTTCTTATTGGAAGGATTCTGAGGGGGTCTTCTAAAAGGTGTTCAATAAATTCCTTTTCTTGAAGATCCTTCTTCTACATATTTTTTCAGATCAACAACCTGGTTGGATAAATTTTGAAAGGTTGTTTGCGGGCTTTCCATATCTATGGGTTCCTCATCTTTCTTATTAGAAGGTGTTTTAGTAAGAATATTTATCTTCTTCTTGGAAGAAGAAGTTTGTTCAGCTTCAGGATTTGTATTGTCTTTCAAACTAAGCATATCCTTTTCATTGAGAATAAATTCTTCAAAGGCGTCAAACAGAGTATTCGTTTTGGACCTTTTAACCCACATTGTTGTAGTATGATGTAAATATTTAGCATAATAAGAAATGATTAAATTTTCTATAGGCATAGAGTGTGCATGGATCTTATTCTTAAGCGTGAGAAATCTCTAGTTAAAGTATTTAACTTTTTCCTTCTAATTCATCTTCATACTAGATATATCCATAACTAAAACTTCAAGGGATTTGTCATCTCCAAACTTTTCTAAAAAAATGGTTTCAAATTTATCCCAGGAAACTATAGTTTGAGGTTGTTGCATGAAGTACCATGTGGAGGCATTTCCCTCGAAGGTGTAAGGAAAAATATTGCACGCAACATCTTCATGTTCTACATTTCTAAGCCTAACAACCAACATAATTTTTTTATATGATCTTCAGCTGACTGTTTGGAATCAGGGTCAAACTTAGGTAACCATTTTCTAGGATTCTTGGGTAAAGGATGTTGTGGTCCTGGTACAACAACAACATATTGGTCAAGCCAAGGCCTAGAAGGATTATTTTGGTTATCCATCTGTGCTGAAGTTGGTGAATTATTTGAAGTTTGAGATTGTTTAGAAGATGAACTTTGTTCGTCAGAGGATTCTCCTCTTGATGGAGGTGGAGAGGGGTCGGGTGGTGAAGGAGGAAAACCAGATCCCCCAACACCTAAAATAAGTGTTTCGACGTTGGTTGATTGTGGTACACTTGTTTCTAGCAGACCTTGATATAAGGGATTAATAACTCCAACTACAATATATGTTTCATATTCATTATTCAATATGTCGTGCAGCCTGTAATTTGGTGTACCGGTGACAGGATGATCTTCCTATTGATCAGAAAAATTAAGAGGTTGATACAATTGATCACCCAACTCCCGAGGTCTTGCCAAAGTATCATGAGTTCTTATTAATGATTGGTGGGATTTATGGAGTATCTCCTCTAAGTCTGGTCTTTGAGGAAGGGGTGTCGTAGGTTCAACAGGAACATATGGACAATGTTGGTCGAGTGGAATAACAGACTCAGTTTCATATGTAGTGGTTGTGTTAGATACAATAGTGGAGTCTGAGCGACTACAAGTTCTAGCTGGAGAGAGATTGTTTGGAGGCGTTTTTCGGCCTCCACGTGCCATTAATATCTAGTATTCCCTCCTTCTAGCGCCATTTGTTGACAGAAATATTTGAATGTTTGATGGGTGTTATATATGCACTAAAAAACCTCAATTAAATTGTCAACCCAGGGTAAGTAAATTTAGCGTTGTAGCAAAATATATGCTAAGGTAGAAGGGTTGGTAGTAGTATAGTCTAACTAAGGAAGTGCCTATCTAAGGATAATCTATTCAACCAAAGCTATCTAATGAGAAAACCCTACTAAGCAACTTAAACTAGTTAACCTAAGTACTTTTGGACCAAGGAACGATGGATAGTTCTACGAAAACAAGTGAAAACCTACTTGAAGCAAACTAGTTCATAACAATAAGCAAAAGCTATTAAGAATAACAATAAGAAAATAACAAAAGAAAAATACTTTAACTTGCCAACCTACATTCAATGAGAAACTACCCTATGAAAGCAAGTAAATAAGCAAGCAAGCAACTATTCTACTAAAGCAAGCAAACAAGAACAACTAGCTAACCTATTAAAGAAAGTAATCAAAACAACTAACTAACCTATTAAATCAAGTAAACAAAACAACTAACTAACCTATTAAAGAAAGTAAGCAACTAACTACTCTAAGACAACTTCTACTGCAAGTAATCTAATAAAAACTTCTCACTGAACAACTATCTAGCCTAAGAGGCAAGTGGACTATATTCTTAATTCAAACTTCAAAACTATTTCTAATTCATGAAAGGAAATCTATTTAATTGAAAGAAAGAAAGAACTAACAATTAACCTTTAATCTATGATAAGCAAACTGCTCTCTAACCTATCAAAGAAAAAGACTATCTATCCTACAACAAAAATAAAACTATCTTCTGAGCTATGAAAGCAAGAAACTATATATTATGATCTATGAAAGAAGGAAACTAGATCTTTTACCTATGAAAGCACGAAAACTATCTTTTAACCTATGAAAACAAGAAAACTATCTTTTAACCTATGAAAACAGGAAAATTATCTTTTAACCTATGAAAACTCAAATATAGTGTTGGTGGTTGTGTGAATGTCTCCGGTGTCGTATGATATCTCGATGGAACTTGAAAACAAAGGATAATTCAAGTGGTGTAAGCTCAATACTGATCTCAATAGCAAAGTGAAAGGTATGGATTAAACAATCCAATGAGAATTTAGCCATTACGAGAACAATATTAATTACCTTGCATATTCATGGAATTATTAACCATCAACAATATAACGAGATTATAATTATACTTGTATGCTATGTAAGCAAAATTCNAATATATAAAATGAAACTATGCTATACCTATTTTAACAATTCAAAATACGATAAGAAAAATGCTTGAAAACAAAATTAAAACATGACATATAAAAAGTAAAATAATGCATGTATTGACTAACAACTGTTTAAGCAAATTCTACAATTAAAAAGACTGAAATTAACCCTATCCATCCACCAAATCTTTGTTAAATAAAACCCAAATTAAAACACTATTCTACTCTATTTAAAACTTTGTTTTAAATTTAATTCTAACAGGATAAAATAAAACGCAGTCTAATATCTAATTGCACATGGGGTTAGTCTATGAATTTGAAAATTCATTCCTAACTACAAAATCAACGCATGCTAACACAATCCTTCATACTAACCTGCAAAAGAGAGTCAAAGCAATTAAACTACAACAACAAATTAATTAACAAAATGATAATGCATGTACAGGAAATAAACAGAAACAACTAAACTATAAAATGCATAAATAACCTAAGGAATAGTTACCAGACTACTGGTGGGCCCCCTAGAAAGTCGTGGTTACTTCTCAAATGCACACCATGAGCTCAGCAATATGAATTCACCATTAAAACGCAGAAACACAGTTTTATATAACTTTGGTAATGAAAAGTGGCAAAAATAAAAGAGAGTCACGTTTTTCTCCAATACACTACTCCTATTTATTCTTAAGCTATTGTCTCACCATCCTAGTGGTATTTATAAGTTAATAGACCAAGTGGTTTACCATAGGAGGGTCGAACCACTTCTAAATTCGACAATTTACATTAAATGATGCCCCAACTGCTGAAACGGAGTGAGCCAATAATCGCCATGTTTAACAACCAAAATTGAGTTGTCGGGAGTTTAGTAGCTGGAGGGGGAAAGCATGAACAAAACCCACGTTCCCGATTCGCCCATCACTGGCCACGAATACCATAACTTCCAATTCGCCCACCGTTTTTGTGCAAGACGCGATGATGAACGTAGTGTCGGATCAGGTACCGGATCGAATGCTAGAATGAGTGCCAGAAGCAGAAACATGATGCGTTTTTGCCCTGTAACACCAAAAAATGTGAAGCGGATCCTTGAAAGCATAAAAACATGATGAATTATACTCAATATTATCATCAAACATGAATCATATGTACCTAGTGTAGATCATACCATTTTAATATAAAATTCTTCAAAAAAATCCTTCAAAACATGAAAAGCACATATGTACATTCGACAAAAAGTGTCTAATAACTGTCATAAATTGATCATATATCGGGCCCAACATTACTCCCACACTTACGATTTTGCAGGTCCCACTACAAACAAAAATAAGTTACCCCTCGTGACAAGGCTTACCGAGGAGGATCATCTTTGGAAGCTTCTCCTTCTTGCTATGAAGACTTTTCCTTGTGCCTCTTATGTTGCTTTAGTTGTGCTCTGAGGATGCGGTTAGATTTGGTCATCTCATGGACCAACCGTTGAAGGGAGTTAACCTTTGTTTGGAGGACTGCATTATCATGATGAATGTGTGGGTCTATTGTCTTCCTTTCCTCCAATTGTTGGACAAGCTGATGGATTTCTTTCTGTGGCTTCTCTATGGTTGGGGAAAAATTGGTGATCTCAGAGAAAGGCTTAGATCCTTTGAGGGATGTGGACAATCTATCATTCTTAGGATCTAGAGTAGGCATGGGTGAAGTAGGAGTGATGGGGGATTGGTAAGGAGAGGTAGGCTTTGATTTTGTCTTTCTTAGTGGCTCTAATCCATCCACAGAAACTTCCCTAAGTATTTTGTGAGGGCTCTCAAGATCGAAGGACACTTGAATAGGATCTAAAGTAGGCATGGGTTTTTCATAAGGTTTGGTTCTTGTGCTCCGGGTACTCTTTTGAAAGGGTCCTTTACCAAATCGATTGGCTCCCCTCCTATTTGTGGGAATGATGGGAAAGTCTTGTTGAATTACTTATTGGATCTTTTTAGGTGTAGGATCAAGAGAGATTGAAGGCATTGGGGGTTAACAATAGGTTTCTTTTGGTCCTTGCTCTTGGTATTTTTACCTGATGAAGAAGTAGGGATATCAATAAAAATTTTGTATAGTTCCAGCAAAGAGAGGGTTTGTACAAGGGGGTTTGGAGTTCTTGGAGAGGGATTCTTGGATGGAGAGAGATTTCTTAGGCTAAGTGGATTTTTTCCGGTCTTAATCGTCAAATGAGGGTTTGCAAATTGGTAGATAAAAGCATCCCAAATTTGCCCATGTTTCTTTAGTTCAGCTAGAACAAGGAGTCTGACCAAGCCATGGTGAAAGAGGCTAATGTTGGGGTTAGTCACATTCTTCCTCACTTTAGAGGACATCTTCTCCAAGATTTTTAGAAAATAGAAGGGGAAGTTCAAAGGTTTGTTGAACAAAAAATGAGCCAGAAATCTGAAATGACAAGCTTTAAAAGTGGAGTATCTAGGTTCGCATGTAATCAACCTTGTGACGACGATGAGAGGGTTGATAAATTCCACCTTTATCCACTCCCTAGAATATCCTTTTTCTCCTGAATTGTTCTCGAATTCGGGCTTAAAAACCTTATTATAACTTGAGCGTGGCAGTTGGTGGTTTTTCAACCATCTATCTCCCATTCTTGGTAGCTTCGTAGCTGCATCAATGGATTATTCTAAGACTTCAAAGGAAAGAGACCCCACCCATGCTATATTCCCATCAAAACCGACAACAAATTGCATGGAGAGGTCGTCATCTTGGCCCTGCAAGTTAGACAAAAATGGCCCCCAGCCTGCGCGCAAAAACACCTCTCTACATTGTCCAAATTTGGGAATGGAAAAGAGATCCGCATAGGAAGAGGGTTCGTACCTCCTAGGAAAATTTGCAGAGGGAAAATTCACCAGGAAAGGGTGTGAACAGGACAAGAGATGGCACGAATTGGGCACGGTCTGAGCACGATTTGAACAGGGGAAGAAATGGCAGAGGTTGGGCATGATTTCTTAACGCAGGGAAGAGAAAATGGAAAGGGAGAATGTAGATAATGGTTGCCAAACCCGATTTTGAATGTGCCTATAGTGGAGTAGGTTGCACACATATGCGCACGGGCTGCCATGTGTGGAAAATTTGAATTCGGAGGCTCGTTTTTGGGGGCAATGTAATGATGCGCAGTTAGATCAATGTCCAAGTGTTTTGACTAGGACATTTGATCATGAACATATTGTTGATATTATGGTAGCTGCGGGAGGTATTTACCTCCACGTGTGAACCTGACAAGAATAGAAGACTCCGGGAAGCAAGAGAAACCCTAATGAGTTGGCTAATAACCCTAGAAGACTTGTCAGCTCAAGAAGATAATATGTGTTAGGTTATTAGCCTCCAAGAGAAGAAGTTGGCCAAAAGAATTAATATATACTAAACAGATAGGTACACAGAAGGAGAAGTCGGCCCCAGTAAGTCTGCCAGAACCACTATAAATACAGGGCGCCAGTCTCTCATTTGACACATCTCAGCAGTTGCAGAGAGCCAGTTTTGCACAGTGCAGTTGAAGTCTTGTGCGCAGGTTTGGAGGAGAGTTGTCGTTGCAGCTACTGCAGCTAGTAGTTACACTTGGAATATCTATTGGCTAGGGTTTGGACTAACTGATCAACTCTTTATGATGCGCTATCCTTGGGGAAAGGTGTGCTACCCTTTGTTTGGCTATCTAGCCTAGGGTTTTCTTCCGGAGTGATTCTTTGTCAAGGTTAAGGTGCTCGGAGGGTGTCTTCGGCCTATGGTTGGGTGACAAAGGTATTGTCAATGGTAAAACGAGCACACAATCTTTCATATTCTAACAGGTTATGGGCCCACACCTCCTTCATTCAGTCTAAACACTGGAAGGAAACATAGTTGCTAGGATATTGAGCTCACTGAGGAACTTTCGCTATGGTTACTAGCAGAAGCAGCTTCCAAGACACTGTTGCTACAATTACTAGCAGGAGCAGTTGCAAAAACCCTAATCCTCTTGTTGAGGAACCTTAAATGAATGGATTAACCTAATCTCCAGATAGATCAGTGTGCTCTAGCCTAGTGCATCTCCTGATACTCTCAACAAGCCAATACGTGAAGTTTGAGTTTATGGTCAAATCTAGGGTTTGACCAAGTCAAAGCAGCCATGACTTATTCTATGAAGTCAGAGAACAAGTTAGATAGAGCCTCTAACTTCAGAGCGTGGAAGACAAGGATTGAACTCATCCTTGCCAAGAATAAAGTGTTGGATATCGTGAAAGGAAAGATCGTGAAGCCAGAGTTTGAAGAAGTAAAAGAGAAGGAACTGCAGAACGTTGCAGCTATGGAGAAGTTCAAAGGAAGTGATATCAATGCTATGAGTATCATAGTGGAATCTATAAAATACCACTTGATACCCTACATCTCCCATCTTGACTCAGTGAAGAAGATGTACGATGCCCTAACAAATCTATTCTCGGTCATAAACATTGGACAAGTTATGAGTCTGAAGAATGAGCTTGGTGACATGAAGATGAATGATGAGGATAGCATAACATCATATTTTGTGATAATTTCTCATTTAAGAGATCAACTACAAGCTATTGAAGAGATCATCTCAGAAAAGGAGTTGGTAAACATAGTACTCAATGGTCTTCCTAAGACGTGGTATGCATTTTCCGCAAGCATGAACACAAGAAAGGAGTATCTGACATTTGAAGGACTTTGGATTTGTTGTGATCAAGAAGAATCAAGGATCAGTGCAAAAGAGAAACCCCAAAAGAAGTACGATGATCAAGCCTTCACAGCAAGATTCAAGAACTTCAGGAACAAAAGGAAGTTTGGTTCAAGGAGGA
>SNQJ01S0068512.1:88676-101574 GCA_010110895.2 Picea sitchensis | reverse complement strand
CCAGGCCGGTAGTGATGGAAGCCGGTACTGCTGGCAGGACAAAGCTGGCTGAGAAGAAGAAGATGGGTCCTCCAGGACCATGCTCAGGTTGCTCCTGCTCTCGGTACTCCATGTCTAAGACGATGCGGGCCTCGAGACATGATCTCCTGGTTATCCCTAGATATCTGGGATAACAAGGCCATTTCGGCAAATCAGAAATCGAGAATTCGGGAGTCCCATTGACAAGAGGTCGGGCTCTCGTATTTGTAAACCCTGAAATAAGACTATGGTCTTATGAGGAGTGGTCACATGGACTAGGGGAATAGCCAGAGGGGCTAATGTAAGGAAATCCTTCTAGACAAATCGACATTTCGGAGATCGAAAGGTTGTAGAGTCAAGGACTCAAGAGATCGGGACACTGAGGGTTCCAAAACCCGAAATTCATGGTCATGTGCAGAAGACCGTGAGGAAAGAAGAAGGACCTGTGGATCGGGAAATTGAGATTCCAGTGAGGAATCAAAGAGCCTATTCCATTTGAAGGGGAATTTGAACGATCCTGAGAGTGGACTTCATCCCGAGGGTCAGAAGGGGTCTGCGTCAAAGCATCTATAGCCTCGACAGGGAAGTCAATTACCCCACTCTTTCGCCTCTACCCTGTCCAAGAAATTTTAGTATAAACGAAAGGTACTTATGACCGATATAAAAATTTATACCTAATAATTTTCTTGAACCCAACATTGCTTCGTTGCCAGCAAGCCTGTTCAGTACCCCGACGAAGTTGTCTTGGCATCATGTATGCATTCACCCACTGCCAGTAGACCTGTTCAGTATCTCGATGGGTTTACAAACACTTCCCACAACTCTCTGGAAATTATTTTCAATTTGGCATAAATTTAATGGACTTTCAGAAGAGCGGGGTGATGCTGAAATTTTCAATTTTCAGAACACTTGATATTTTTCATCCTTTATTTCATTGCCTGATAACCTTCATTATAATCTAAAAATAGTTTTCTGATGAAACTAATTTTTCGAGGATAGGAAGGCATACTTGGTTTGTTTTGTTTAAAACATGGACAACGTAAAGAGATTTAAAGATGGTCGTGTCTGCTCATAATCATAAAGTGAAACCAGGAAACCTATCCTGAACAAAAAGTTTCTTCAGCTAATCTGCATTTGAACAAGTTACAACATTGATGCTCTGAAAGACCTTAATTGTTGCTTCATAATGAGGCATTTTGGCTTCCCTTCATGAACTAAAAGGTCACACAGTCATAAGATTATCTAGAGATAAACGAAAACAAACATAATGAAAAAAAACAAAAACCAGAAAACAAAAAAAATATGTGCAAAGGTGGGTCTGCAATTTATTAGGAAAAATACCTCTTGAGAGCTTGGTCATTCACCGGGAAGGTGTCTGGCTGTCCCTCCAAACTCTATAGGTGGAAGGCGTCAGGACCTAGTTTTTTAGCGATTACGAAAGGCCCCAACCACAGGTTTTGAAACTTGGTGTGTTCCCCTTTTCCTTCCTGAGGTTTATCCCATTTGAGAACCAAATCTCCTACCTCAAAGTTTCTATCCGAAGCAGAGTTATAATCAAACCAGCCTTTCAAAATCTTTTGATATTGATCCAATCTCTCCTTGGCTTGTGCTCTTACTTCTTCTAGTTTCAACAAGGCATTAATTCGACTTTCAAGAGGAGGGCAGTCCTCTTCCTGAAGCTTCTGCGATAATTGCAGAGAGGGAAGAAGAACATGAGGAGGGAGAAGTTCCTCTCTTCTGTAGAAGAGAAAGAAAGGAGAATTACCAATAGAGGTTTTCGAAGTCACCCTATCAGCCCAGAGTGCATTAAAAAGCGCGTTGTGCCAGTTCTCGTGGTTTTTAGAAACTGTCCTCTTGATGATCTTGATCAAATTTTTATTCGTTGATTCTGCTTGGTCGTTTCCTTGGGGGTAATAGCTAGCAGAATACTTAAGTTTGATCCCCTTCTCCAAAGAAAAATCTCTCATATCAAGGGACGAAAAGTAAGAAGCATTATCAAAAACCAAACATTCGAGAATGTCGAATCTAGTAATGATATTTGTGTCAAGAAAAGATATCACCTGATTAGTGTTTACCACTTTCAGTGGTGCAGTCTCGGACCATATGGTAAAATAATCCGTTGTTGTAATGATGTGCTTATGCTACTGTGAAGAAGTGTGTTTAATTGGCCCAATGATGTCGAGACCCCACTGCTAAAAAGGTGAATCTATTGAAATAGGCCGTAAAGTAAATGCTGCATTTTTTACTCATTCAACAGCCTTTTGGAAGATTATGCATTTACGACATAACGCATGGGCATCTTTGAACAACGTGGGACAATAATACCCAACTCTTAATACCTTATGAGCAGTGGTGTCTCCATCGAAGTTCCCACCAGCTACACCTGCATACAGTTCAGATAATACTTTCTCTGCTTCATCTCTTTTCAAACAACGCATGAGAACATTATCAAAATTCTTACGGAATAATACGTCATTTACCAACTGGAAAGGTGAAAATTTTATTCTTAATGCTCTTCTATTTTTTGGATCGAGATGGAGAGAAGCAGAACCGTTTGTTAAACAAAACTTAATATCATCAAACTAAGAATTTACAACAACTTGTGTACAGAAGATCTAACTTTCATTATGCTGATTTATAGTTGAGACATTAATTTGACTTTGTTTTTCTTCAACTGAATCAACCACTAGTTTGCATAGGCCTTGACCTCTGACAATTTGTGCATGGGTTATTTCGAGTTCATACTCTTGTAATGATGTCATCCAATTTTCTCGTTTTTCACCTAATTCCTTTTGTATTAACAAGTTCCTAATAGCAGGATAAGGCACAATGACTTTAGTTCTGGATTTCAACAAATATGATCAGAAATGTTTCACTTCTTTCAAAATTGTATAAGTTTGTTGATCTACAGTCGGGTAGTTAATCTCTAAGCCTTTGAAGGCTGATATCATGAAGGCAATGGAGATTTCATTGCTTTCAACTTTCTTTTGGGTCAACACAGCAGCATAAGATCAGTCAGAGGCGAAAGTGTAAAGAGTGAAATCTTGTGAGAAATCATGACTCATCAAGGAAGGGGCTTCCACTATGGATTTTTTTATGGAATCAAAGGCTTGATTTTCCTGTTATCCCCAACAATACTGAACATCCTTCTTAATTAAATTCTGCAATGGCCTTACCATTTTTGAAAAACTTGGGACAAACCTTCTAACAAAATTAATGTGGCCTAAAAACGATTGCATAGATTTTTTGGAGGAGGGGGGAGGAAGTTTGGCAATGGCTTGAGTTCTTTCGTGATCGATGATCATCCCGTCAATGGATACTATGAATCCGAGAAGTTTTCCTTGTTCCACTACAAAGATTGACTTCTTAGGGTTGAGAGATATTTTGTACTTGTGACATCGTTCTAGGATAGACCTAAGGTGAGACAAGTGATCTTTCTTGTTTTTTGAGAAAACAGTAACGTCATCAAGATAGACTACTACAGATTGATTTATGAGACCACGAAAATAAATATCCATTGCTCTCTGAAAAGTGGACCGGACATTTGTAAGTCCAAAAGGCATCTTCATGTAGGCGTAAGTGCCCCATGGGGTACGAAAAGTGGTTTTTAACTGGTCTGGTGGAGACATGAGGACCTGGTTGTATCCCGAAAAACCGTCTAGCAGTGATATTCTTTTGGAACTAGATACATGATGAAGAATTTATTCCAATGGAAGAACCGGATAATTGTCTTTGTCAGACGCTCGGTTCAAGTTACAAAAATCTACACAGAATCGAATTTCGCCACTTTTCTTCCTTACAGGAACTAGATTAGACACCCATTGTGTATGTCTCACTGGGAAGATTATCTTTGCATTCAATAATTTATTTAGTTCTTTCTTCATAGTTGGTTCCAACTTAGGGTGCATCTTTCTCAGCTTCTACTGAAAAGGTTGAGTCTGGGGTTTGATGGGGATGATATGTTGTATTTTATTAGGTTCAAAAGTTTTTAAATCATCATATGTCTAGGCAAAGAAATCCTTGAATTCTTTAGACAGTTTTATAAAAGCAGACCATTCTTTCTCGGAGCATCCTACTCCCAAATTGATATTTGTGGATTATCTTTAGTCCCTAGATTTATTGTTTCATGAGTTAAGGAAGCACTGTTCATTTTACAACTTACCAACCCTCTGAATTTATCATGCAAATCATAAAACTTCTCTAGTCTTACCACGAATTTAGGAATAGAGTTTACCAGATCAGATATCGATTTGGGATATCTAGGCTCTGATATTACCGTGAAATTGCGGAGATTTTCATCGTCAGTGCCTTCATCGATAATTTCACCTTGGAAAGTGTCATCCATATGAAAAAAGTTTAATGATCTGTTGATCATCATCAAACACTCTCCAATTAGTAATATTGTCCGGGATCGATGGTATGAACAATAACTCAATCGAAAATGCATTCGGAGAAAGGCTTTCTACAGGAAAAAATTTAGAATCGACGTTAGCCAATAAATTAGCCTTAGAATTACTTAATCTAGGAATGGAATTGTTGTTAAATGATGAAAAATTGTGCATTAGATTCCATACCTCAGTTTGGTAACTTTTCAGGTGTGGCGATAGGAAATGTATGGAATTTCTTACCTGCCTAACCACAATTTCCAAATCACCAAATACCATTAAATTCTTTACGTCCATATCTACATCTTTCCTGAGTCCTTGCAAAAGTGTCTCGTATTCGGCGGTGTTGTTAGTGAATTCAAACTCTAATCGACGACCGATGAAAGTTTTATTACCTACTGGATCGATGAGTACACATATTGCACCATCTCCTCCTTTGGATTTGGATCCATCGAAGTAAAGTGACCATATTTGATCTTCGTCGGTAGTGTTTGGCACATTCGTCAAAGCTGTTGACTAAGTACATGTCATGAGCTCTGATTGTTGTTCTGGAATAGTAATGGGGGAAGTTTTGGCCATGAAGTTACCGAAGAAGGTGTTCATTCCTTGCATTTCAAGTGAATTAGTGGAAGCAGTAAATGGTTCATTAGAATCATTCAAATCCGTCACGGTGTGTTTGAGATAGCGTTCACGGTTGATCCTAATTTTGTTTGGCTGTCCATTTTTCGGGAGCCATAAATGCGACCAATCTGTCGCAAAGTAACCATGTAATTGCTCGGACCAATCCCTACTCAAAAATAAACCATAGACTTCAAGAATGTTAATAACAATGATGTCAATAATCTAGTGAACCTTAAGATGAGAATATAACCTAACGAACACATTTTTTAGTTCACCCATTACCTTAACATTCGCCCGATCGAGATGGATGATTTTAAAAATGGAAGGCTGAACTTCTGCGCTAAATTTTTGGCAAACAAATAAGGGAATCACATTTGATGATGCACTGTAATCTACCATGCAATTATGTACATTTCTATTGAAAATTTCAAAAGTTAACAAGAAAGGTGGGACATTTTTGCGAGTATTAACAGCAGAATTCTGTTGATTTTTAGTCGTTGTCCCTGAAATTACTTTATCTACATTTGATATATTTTTTTCAGTGAGATCCATTTTATCTGGGGGTTCAAGTGTTGTTTTAGCAGGGATACTTTGAGCTGTTTTAGAACTGATTTCTGCAATTTTCTTGTTGTTCAGATTGTTGTTTTTACTATTTTTTGCGATGTTCTGAAGCATTTTCTGCAGAAGAAGAGGGAATTTCAAAAGTTCATAAACTGAAATATTAGCCCTGAGTTTCTTTAGGACTTCAATCAAATCATACTCTAAAATTGGGGCTGCTAAATTATGTTTTGTTTCAACTTGTTTCAATTGTTTTGAAGGCACATTAGTACTTATTTCAGAAGAGGGTTTACTCTGTGTTTTGCTTCTGGTGTTGTAAGGATGGACAGTTTCAAAATTTGCTTGAAAAATACTATCAGAGAAATGCCCGAAGATATTGGGAGATGACTCCTCTTCTTCAAGTACATATTCTTCGACTATGTCTTCCGAACTTTCAAGAGGGACCAAGTTGTCATGTGCTTCAAGAATAGTTTGCAGAGCGTATTGTAAGCTTTCAAAATTTAGACCCTCAGGGGTCGGATTCGGCCGGTTTGGGAGAAAAGGGTTTCTGAAAGGAGGTTTAAAACTCCCTTTGCTTGAGGATGCTTCTTCGGCCGATTTCTTCTAGTCTACGACTTGATTTGATCATTTTTGGACAACCCTTTGCAAACTTTCTAAGTCTAGAGTTTCTAATTGGGTTTTGGTTTGGGGAGGCCTAGTAGTAATTTCTATTTTCTTCTTAGAAGATGGAGTTATTTCTGCCTCATTACTAAGATTATCTTTCAAGCTCAAGATATCTTTTTCAATTTGGCTTGCCTCCTCGAACGCTTCCATTAACGTAGACTTCTTAGACCTTTTAACCCAAATTGTTATATGATTGTGTAGAGATTTAGTGTAATATGCCACAATAAGACTTTATGTGGGCATTGAATCAGTGGGGATTCAGTTTTTTAACGTGAGGAACCTTTGGTTAAAATATTTTACTTTCTCCTTATGGTTCATTTTTAAGCTGGAAAGTTCCATGACTAAGACTTCAAGAGATTTATCATCTCCTAACTTATCTAGGAAACAGGTTTCGAATCTGTCCCAAGATACAATGGTGTGAGGTTGTTGGGCGAAATACCATGTAGAGGCATTGCCTTCAAACATGTAAGGAAAAAGTCTGCATACTACATCTTCATGTTCTACACTTCGGAGACTAATCACTAGCATGGATTTCTTTATGTGATCCTTGACAATTTGCTTAGAATCTGGATTGAACTTAGGTAACTATTTCTCTGGGTGTTTTGGTAAATGGTGTTGGGGTCCAAGTACAACCACATCATCTTGATCGATCCATGGTCTAGCGAGATTGTTTTGGTTTGCCATGGGTGTAGGTGGTGTTGAAGGTTGAGATGGTTCAGATGATGAACTGCCTTCGTCATATGACTCTCCTCTTGAAGAGGATGGAGATGAATGAGGTGGGGAAGGTGGAATACTAGATCCCCTAGCTCCAAGAGTAGGTGTATCGGTAGGATTGATAGTATCGTCTCCTAGAGGGTTTAAAAGTAGACTAGTGCCTTCAAGTTGTTCTCTGATATCAGAGAAATCTAAGAGTTGATTCAGTGGCCTACCAGGTTGTCTGATATGGGCCAAAGCACTATGTGTCCTTAAAAGTGACTGACGAACAATTTCTTGTACGTCGGACCCTTGAGGGTTTGGTGTTACTAGCTCAACGAGAATCTGGGGATTTTCATTCGAGGTAGTTGTTGTTTCAGAAGTAACGTTGTTGTCAGAATGACTCTGTGTTACTATAGGGGAGTGAGTGTGTGGGGGAGGAGTCTTGCGACTTCCACGTGCCATCAATTGTATTCAGGCCCTCCTTCTAGCGTCATTTGTTGACGGGCGAAATTAACTATCCGTCAACTGGAAGAACGAGTTTGGTCCGAGGTTGTCTTAATAACCCAAGTCATTTGGTCTAACTCATTCTGACGGGTTTAATGGCTCTGTAAGCCAATCTAAAATCCTAAGAGAAAATAAACAAGAGAAAGAAATCACTAACTAATTACTAGATACTATATATTGTATATGTACATATGCAATAATATAACTATTGTAGATATTTTAAGCAAAAACTACACTAATATCACTTATATACATCATATACAATTTGCAAGTTTTAATCGAAACTTACGAAATCAAATGCGAAAGTTATCTCTGTTAAGAAGTAGATAAAGAAAGCACATTTAAAACTTGTTTTTTGTTTTCCTTTATAAATCCAACTAATTTTGCATAAAAAAATACAATGAAGCATAAATGTGTGGATAGTCAAAAGTTGAACCATACATTCTAGTTTCAGTGATATGTAAATAACAAAAAATTACAAATGAGCTAACCTATTAGTGAGTTAGTGAGGTGTATCCAAGCATCTGCATGAGTGGAGAACATCCAACTGCCATATCCAAGAGAGAAATCTGCAATGAACCTTGTGACTATTCTAAATAAATTCAAAACATGTATTAGCAGCTTAGGTTTTAATGACAGAAAAGGACACACAAACATAAACCTGCGATCTCATAATTACACATGATTACAACAAGATAAATCTGAAAGCAACCTCTGCATTTCATCATTCGATTAAAACTCAAAGATAAATCTTATCATTCTAATTGAATATATAATCACAGCATTTATATTTTGAGAAGCAAGTTGTAGACGATATTTATAATATAAACATCCCGCACATAATAAATCATTAAGTCTAAAGCTATCAGACCTATTAATGTATTAGGATTAACAAAACGTAAATGAAAACATCATTAACAAAAGGCTAAAGCCAAAATGCATATACGTTGTTTCATTAAGTTCAGGAATCACTCGTCCATCTCTTGCCTTCAGCCAAGACCATTTCCATTACAAAATATGGAGTATTTAAAGAGTATGTGAAAGTTAAGCTTCCTATCTTCTAAGATAGGATCAGATCTCAAAAAGATCTAAAAGTTACAAATATAGAGGATCTAAAAACCACTCAATATCAAACTATATCTTCAAAATTATGAAAGGTTTACTCTTATTTACAAAATAAGCCAAAAGAGATGGCCAATGAACTAAGTCCAACATGCTCCACCCTATGAGATCAGCATAAGATACGTCTTATCCTAAAAGAAAAACGAAATGAGCAAGTCAAATATTTATTTAACTAATAATTTCCAAATTTTATATGAGAATTGACTTGGCTACAAAATCTCTTGATTCTGTAACCAGTCTTGTTATTGGTAACACAAATCTAAATCAATCTAGATTAATTAGAAAAATAACAAAAAGCATAACTATGATAAAAACCAATCTTACCATCCAACTGATAACAAAATTTGAATCACAAAATCTCAGAATTGATCACATCTTTGATATTGTCAGCATTTTTTATTATGATATTGCATGTCCTCTTCAAACGTTTTACTTGTCTTTGTGCATTGGCCTTGAGCTCACGATTTTCATTTTCCAATGAGTCATTTTGAGCCATGAGAGCTTTAATCCTCGCTTGAAGGATAGGGATGTATGTGTAGTACTGACCTATCCAATGTAAACAAACTTCACAATGTGCAGCATGGACAATCAGTTGATGAAGTGTGTAATTGTGTGGTAAAACATCACTGCTACCCACTGTCGGCCTTTGACCGATTTTGATACCTGTAAATTCCTTGTTGTCTTTCAAACACGGTGGGAGATTATTCACATAATTGAATGGTGGATCTGGTTCAGAACAATTCAGATCTTCTTGTGCCAGAAACCTCTCAATCTCAGAGTCAGAATCGTCATGGATCTCGATCGAATTGATCGAGCTCATATGAGCTTTGGATCTATGTCGCACACTCCTTGAATGAGTCGGCATGTTCTCTTGTTACGAAACCCTATTTCTTGATTTTTCTTTGGTTGTTTGCGTGGGTGTTTGTTGTTGGTTTTTACAGTGGGATTGGGGCAAGCAATTTGTTCATGCTCAGGAGTTTTAATAACCCTAGAACTAACATCCTGTTGCTCACATAGCGACTGATCGGGCAATGCCTTTTCACGAGGGTTTTCATACAAGAAATCTGGCTTGACACTTGAGAACCTGAGAGGTTTCTCTATCATGGGTTTATCCACCACAGAGGTCTCTATGGGATTTACTGCAACAAAACCATTACAGGCTATGAAACCGTCCCAATCTTGACCAAGTGTTTTCAAATGATGAACTAATAGTAATTTAATCAACCCATGATGAAAAAGGTTGGAATCCAAGTTTTGCATCTTGTATCTCTTTGACATTTTATACAAACTTCTTAACAGGTAAAACGACATGTTTAAATGAAAGCCAATAAAATGCATGAGCAATCGTATGTGGTAAAGGAAGACCAAGCCATAATGACCTTCACAGGTAACAAATTGCCTTAAAACTGCCAACAAACCATGCCATCTAACCTTGAGTAGGGAGACTGGAATACCTTTGTCACAACATTCAATTTTCCGAGAGGTGACGAACTAACTCCAGGGTATTTCGACCAACTTCAAATTTTTAAACCACTTTTGACCATTGAGAGGGAGGCTTGTTGCTTTGCTCAGAAATTCTTCGATGATCTCCAACTGAATATCACCCACCTTGGCTCTGCATCCATCAAATGTAAGGGCAAACTCTTTGACCACTAGCAAGTTATAACCCTGAAATTTTCTGAGAAACATATCCCAACCTTGGCTCTTAAGATCCTCACTCGCATCATCATACAACAACAAAGTTTGGGAGCCATTTGGCTCAAATCGGACGACAGGGGCCATAAGGGTTTGAACAGATGGTAACAATGGCGACTCGAACTCATTGTGGGCTTAAGAGGTAGCAGCAACAAAGGAAAGTTTGAGCTAAAAACAAGGAGTAAAACTCACACCAGTGTGATCATAGTGTGAGCATAAGGGTTTCGCACACGAAATTAAGGCAGTTCTGGTGATGAACATTTTGGATACATAGCGTAACACTAGACCTTGATCTATCATGAGAGGCCTGTCACTTCAAATTGCTAGCTAAAAACGAGGTACAGGGTACGATCGTAGTGTGTTTAATTCCCATGACATGCAATGGGTATCCTTGATTAGCAAAGGTTAGGAGATGATGCGTTTTTACAATCCAAATGCAAACCAAAAGTTTAAAATCAAAGTTGATTTACCATGAAATTTAAATGAACAAGCCTATAGTCCATATGCCAATCGATTCTTGGTATATAAAGGATCCAAAATATAAGCTTACAATCCAAGAGCAACTCAAAATAAGTGTTTCATTGATATGTGATAAATTCAAAGCAAAATAACATTCATTAAAAGAGATGTAAGCACCTTGACCCTTTTAAAGACTAAGCCTTAGATACCATTGCAATACGATTTTAAGTTTTAATGCTTCATTCATGCTTTCAATCATGAATGAAGTATGAAAACACAAGATAAAAATAAATAGGAACAATCAAAACATCATTTTTATAACCGAAAAGTCACCTTCAAATAGCAATATTTACAGGATGAGGCGTAGGCAGCTACAGGAATTGTCATTTGTCACTTGAAAAAGCAAAAAACATGTAGGGCTGCCAACATAGACACATGTTGAACTGCTCTTAGGGGAATACAAATCATAAGTAGTAGAATCTTCTCCCATCAACTCCCTTGTGTGCATTTTGGCAAGCCCAACCCAAGTAATTTGTCCACTAGCTTCCAGGGATGAAATGTGCAAATTTGTGTTGATTTATTGAAGAATTAGGCTTCAAATTTCGCTGTAGGGTTTGAGTTTAACGTTTGAAGGAGAGAGCTACATTTATCGTTGGATTAGAGTCCTGTTGAATATACACCGTTGGATGTTAATCATCGTTTAATCCAAATCAAACCTTGATCGTTGATCAATTTATATCAACGATCTATATCGTTGTTGACTATATTGGAGCAGAGGAGTTGCACCATCAGAGATCGGACGACGAATAAAGGAGTGCTCGAACGTCAAATATTTAGTCTGCTCCCCAGACTTGCACGAAGAATGAAAAGGAGAGACCTTACAGAAGTGGTAATGCCGACTCCCCAGACTTGCACGAAGAACGAAAAGGAGAGACCTTACAGAAGTGGTAATGCAAAAACCATTGATGGACAGTTGTCACATTACTGTCTCCTCCGGTGCATGTTGACTGGATTTGAAATCTGCCTTGTGACCCCCCTGGAATCCACTTTGGTGTGTTTACACCGGAAACAATGACAAACGTTCATCCATCTCTTGATTACAAGCTATTCATTGATCCTTGTATTGAGATTTAGCGCCAATTATTAAGTTTGAACGCAATTTATCTTGGTTATATGTGTTGGTTTCCCGTTTAATAACCTGAAGGACAAGGTGCTTAACCTCTTTTTCCTCAGGCTGAGTCATGGAAATCAACATGGGTTTGCAATTCTGGGCAACGAAAGTCAAATTTTAAACTACAGGTATGTATCCAAACAACGAAGGCTCTGACTGACATCTCTCTGCTACCATATTTTGAAGAGATTGTCCAAGTCGATTCTTGAGAATAGAATTAGAATTTATCTCTGCTAAGAAATTGAAAGATTACATTTCCTCATGGTGATGGTGATAAAATCCTTTCGAATAAGTATTGTCTTGACAGGAAAGATCCTTAGGGTTTGACTGTCGATTTCTCCGTTTCAAAGTAAATACTCTACAAAGAAATCATTTTCTTTTCTCTGCTGTAACTTAAATACCCTACAATTTTTTTTTGGGGGGTTTATGGCTAAAAAACAAACCTTTTCCTTGTTTCAACTTCAGAGAGGGTATTAAAAACGAATTTTTGAATTGCTCTGTCCAAGTAAAATCACCTTTTTTTCCTTAGTAATTCCAGAGACAGTTATCTGGCAGCCAAATGGTTTGAATAAGGATGGATTTCACTGGAAATCAATTGGAAAAAAGAAGTTTATAACAACAATTGTAGATTGGTTGCATTGTTTTTTTTTATACTGGGGAATCTGCAACTCATGGTTCTCGTACTCGCGTGACACGGGGCAAGAATGGAGTACTTTAAATTGGGGTGAGAATCGAACTTGAGACCTCATTTTTACAATTTTTCTTCCATTTACACAGCACTTGCCATCGGTCTACACCCCTGCAGTCAGATTGGTTGCATTGTTAATAGAAGAACATACAACCAAAAACAAGGAGAAGAGTCAGTAGATTCGATCCTAGTTGAATTATCAAAGCCCGGAAAACTGCAGACACACACACACACATATATAGTGCCCTGAAACTGTAATAAAAATAAAAACCAAGCTAGCCTTTGTAATTTCAGAGGAAATATTTGCATGATCAGTAC
>SNQJ01S0068512.1:67216-79563 GCA_010110895.2 Picea sitchensis | reverse complement strand
TGTCTGCTTTTGTAATGCTTTTGTCATTTTAGTCAAGCTATGTAGAAGAAAATAAGGCATGTTCAATTGTTTCCCTTCATTCAAATGTTGCATCATCCTGATGTGATAAAGCCAGATAAAGTTGAACCTGCCTTCGCAGGTTATATAATTTTGTATGAGATAAGAAACATCCTTCCATGGATCCTTGAACCAAATTCTTGGCACCCCTGTTGGCCAATTAATATTTCTGTGTTTGTTTCTTAATAAAAATGGATTCCAAGCCTTTGGGTTAATGGGCTTGTTTTTAAACCATTTTTCCCAATCTAAGGAAGTCCAGTGATTTGAGAAATTAAATGTTTTGAAAGGTGTAAGGTTAAATCTCCAACTTGGGCCTGCTCTCCATCATATGTCAATGCAAACTGTCTTGACACTCCAACATGGTGACCATAAAATATTTCAAAGAAACTTAGCCAACCTGCTCTTCTCAGTACTTCACAATTGTCTGGATGTATCCTTTCGAGTTCAAGTTTTGTTGGCTCTGTTCTTACTACCATTTTGTGCTTACTATTGATTCCCTTGCTTGTTGTCTAGACAAAGATTCTGTTTAGCAAGAATATTGTTTGGCAATTTAATCTTGCTTTGCTTGTTGCAAATTTTTACAAAAAGTGTTTCTCTGTAACTTTTATAAAATGTCCTCTGCAATTTGAATGACTTCACCAGCTGATCACTTTCATCAAAGCACAGAATGTAACAATAATTGTTGTTTTAGGCAACAATGACTGTACTGACCATGCAACCAACCTTGTAACAATATTAGCTACATGCAACAAAAATTGTAACAACTTGTACTGATCATGCAAATATTTCCTCTGAAATTACAAAGGCTAGCTCGGTTTTTATTTTTATTACAGTTTCAGGGCACTATATATGTGTGTGTGTGTCTGCAGTTTTCCGGGCTTTGATAATTCAACTAGGATCGAATCTACTGACTCTTCTCCTTGTTTTTGGTTGTATGTTCTTCTATTAACAATGCAACCAATCTGACCGCAGTGGTGTAGACCGATTGGCAAGTGCTGTGTAAATGAAAGGAAATTTGTAAAAATGAGGTCTCAAGTTTGATTCTCACCCCGATTTAAAGTGCTCCATTCTTACCCTGTGTCACGCGAGTACGAGAACCATGAGTTGCAGATTCCCCAATATAAAAAAAACAATGCAACCAATCTACAATTGTTGTTATAAACTTCTTTTTTCCAATTGATTTCCAGTGAAATCCATCCTTATTCAAATCATTTGGCTGCCAGATAACTGTCTCTGGAATTACTAAGGAAAAAAAAGTGATTTTACTTGGACAGAGCAATTCAAAAATTCGTTTTTAATACCCTCTCTGAAGTTGAAACAAGGAAAAGGTTTGTTTTTTAGCCATAAACCCCCAAAAAAATTTTGTAGGGTATTTAAGTTACAGCAGAGAAAAGAAAATGAATTCTTTGTAGAGTATTTACTTTGAAACGTAGAAATCGACAGTCAAACCCTAACGATCTTTCCTGTCAAGACAATACTTATTCGAAAGGATTTTATCACCATCACCATGAGGAAATGTAATCTTTCAATTTCTTAGCAGAGATAAATTCTAGTTCTATTCTCAAGAATCGACTTGGACAATCTCTTCAAAATATGGTAGCAGAGAGATGTCAGTCAGAGCCTTCGTTGTTTGGATACATACCTGTAGTTTAAAATTTGACTTTCGTTGCCCAGAATTGCAAACCCATGTTGATTTCCATGACTCAGCCTGAGGAAAAAGAGGTTAAGCACCTTGTCCTTCAGGTTATTAAACGGGAAACCAACACATATAACCAAGATAAATTGCGTTCAAACTTAATAATTGGCGCTAAATCTCAATACAAGGATCAATGGATAGCTTGTAATCAAGAGATGGATGAACGTTTGTCATTGTTTCCGGTGTAAACACACCAAAGTGGATTCCGGGGGGGTCGCAAGGCAGATTTCAAATCCAGTCAACATGCACTGGAAGAGACAGTACTGTGACAACTGTCCAACAATGGTTTTTGCATTACCACTTCTGTAAGGTCTCTCCTTTTCGTTCTTCGTGCAAGTCTGGGGAGCAGGCATTACCACTTCTATAAGGTCTCTCCTTTTCATTCTTCGTGCAAGTCTGGGGAGCAGAATAAATACCTGACGTTCGAGCACTCCTTTATTCGTCGTCCGATCTCTGATGGTGCAACTCCTCTGCTCCAATATAGTCAACAACGATATAGATCGTTGATATAAATTGATCAACGATCAAGGTTTGATTTGGATTAAAAGATGACTAACATCCAAGGGTGTATATTCAACAGGACTCTAATCCAACGATAAATGTAGCTCTCTCCTTCAAACGTTAAACTCAAACCCTACAGCGAAATTTGAAGCCTAATTCTTGAATAAATCAACACAATTGATCAACAGAAGGTTGATATATGGAGGGCATTACAAAATTGCATTCATCGGACAAATTTGCACATTTCATCCCTTGAAGCTAGTGGACAAATTACTTGGGTTGGGCTTGCCAAAATGCACACAAGGGAGTTGATGGGAGGAGATTCTACTACTTATGATTTGTATTCCCCTAAGAGTAGTTCAACATGTGTCTCTGTTTTTTCAAGTGACAAATGACAATTCCTGTAGCTGCCTACGCCTCACCTGTAAATATTGCTATTTGAAGGTGACTTTTCAGTTTAAAAAAGGATGTTTTGATTGTTCCTATTTATTTTTATCTTGCGTTTTCATACTTCATTCATGATTGAAAGCATGAATGAAGCATTAAAACTTAAAATCGTATTGCAATGGTATCTAAGGCTTAGTCTTTAAAAGGATCAAGGTGCTTACATCTCTTTTAATGAATGTTGTTTTTCTTTGAGTTTATCACATATCAATGAAACACTTATTTTGAGTTGCTCTTGGATTGTAAGCTTATATTTTAGATCCTTTGTATACCAAGAATCGATTGGCATATGGACTATAGGCTTGTTCATTTAAATTTCTTGGTAAATCAACTTTGATTTTAAACTTTTGATTTGCATTTGGATTGTAAAAACACATAATCTCCTAACCTTTGTTTATCAAGGATACTCATTGCATGTCATGGGAATTAAACACACTACGATCGTACCCTGCACCTCGTTTTTAGCTAGCAATTTGAAGTGACAGACCTCTCATGATAGATCAAGGTCTAGTGTTACGCTCTGTATCCAAAACGTTCATCACCAGAACTGCCTGAATTTCGTGTGTGAAACCCTTATGCTCACGTTATGATCGCACTGGTGTGAGTTTTACTCCATGTTTTTGGCTCAGACTTTCCTCTGTTGTTGCTACCTTTTAAGCCCACAGTGAGTTCGAGTCGCCATTGTTACCATCTGTTCAAACCCTTATGGCCCCTGTCGTCCGATTTGAGCCAAATGGATCCCAAACTTTGTTGTTGTATGATGATGCAAGTGAGGATCTTAAGAGCCAAGGTTGGGATATGTTTCTCAGAAAATTCTAGGGTTATAACTTGCAAGTGGCCAAAGAGTTTGCCCTTACATTTGATGGATGTAGAGCCAAGGTGGGTGATATTCAGTTGGAGATCACCGAAGAATTTCTAAGTGAAGCAACAAGCCTCCCTCTCAATGGTCAAAAGTGGTTTAAAAATTCGAAGTTGGCCGAAATACCCTGGAGTCTATTCGTCACCTCCTGGAAAATTGAATGTTGTGACAAAGGTATTCCAATCTCCCTACTCAAGGTTAGATGGCATGGTTTGTTGGAAGTTTTAAGGAAATTTGTTACCTGTGAAGGCCGTTATGGCTTGGTCTTCCTTTAGCACATACGATTGCTCATGCGTTTTATTGGCTTTCATTTAAACATGTTGTTTTACCTATTAAGAAGTTTGTATAAAATGTCAAAGAGATACAAGAGGAAGAACTTGGATTCCAACCTTTTTCATCATGGGTTGATTAAATTATTGTTAGTTCATCATTTTGAAACACTTGGTCAGGATTGAGACGGTTTCATAGCCCATAATGGTTTTGTTGCAGTAAATCTCGTAGAGACCCCCGTGGTGGATAAACTCATGATAGAGAAACCTCTTGGGTTCTCAAGTGTCAAGCTAGATTTCTTGTATGAAAACCCTCGTGAAAAGGCATTGCCCGATCAATTGTTGTGTGAGCAACAGGATGTTACTTCTAGGGTTATTAAAACTCTTGAGCATGAAAAAATTGCTTGCCCCAATCCCACTGTAAAAACCAACAACAAACACCCACGGAAACAGCCAAAGAAAAATCAAGAAATAGGGTTTCGTAACAAGAGAACAGGCCGACTCATTTCAAGGAGTGTGCGACATAGATCCAAAGCTCATGTGAGCTCGATCGATTCGATCGAGATCCATGACGATTCTGACTCCGAGATCGAGAAGTTTCTAGCACAAGACGATATGAATTGTTCCGAACCAGATCAACCATTCGATTATGTGAATAATCTCCCACCGTGTTTGAAAGAAAACAAGGAATTTACATGTATCAAAATCGGTCAAACGCCGACAATGGGTAGCAGTGATGTTTTATCACACAATTACACACCTCCTCAACCGATTTCCCATGTTGCACATTGTGAAGTTTGTTTACATTGGATAGGTCAGTACTACACATACATCCCTATCCTTCAAGCGAGGATCAAAGCTCTCATGGCTCAAAATGACTCATTGGAAAATGAAAACCGTGAGCTCAAGGCCAATGCACAAAGACAAGTAAAATGTTTGAAGAGGACAGGCAATATCATAATAAAAAATGCTGACAATGTCAAAGCTGTGATCAATTCTGAGATTTTGTGATTCGAATTTTGTTATCAGTTGAATGGTAAGATTGGTTTTTATCATAGTTATGTTTTTTGTTATTTTTCTAATTAATCTAGATTAATCTAGATTGATTTAGATTTATGTTACCAATAACAAGACTGGCTACAGAATCGAGAGATTCTGTAGCCAAGTCAATTCTCATATAAAATTTGGAAATTATTAGTTAAATAAATATTTGACTTGCTCATTTCGTTTTTCTTTCAGGATAGGATGTATCTTATGCTGATCTCATAGGGTGGAGCATGTTGGACTTAGTTCATTGACCATCTCTTTTGGCTTATTTTGTAAATAAGGGTAAAACTCTCATAATTTTGAAGATATAGTTTGATATTGAGTGGTTTTTAGACCCTCTATATTTGTAACTTTTAGATCTTTTTGAGATCTGATCCTATCTTAGAAGATAGGAAGTTTAACTTTCACATACTCTTTAAATACTCCATATTTTGTAATGGAAATGATCTTGGCTGAGGGCAAGAGATGGACGAGTGATTTCTGAACTTAATGAAACAACATATATGCATTTTGGCTTTATCATTTTGTTAATGATGTTTTCATTTACGTTTTGTTAATCCTAATACATTAATAGGTCTGATAGCTTTAGACTTAATGATTTATTATGTGCAAGATGTTTATATTATAAATACCGTCTACAATTTGCTTCTCAAAATATAAATGTTGTGATCATATCTTCAATTAGAATGATAAAATTTATCTTTGAGTTTTAATCGAATGATGAAATGCAGAGGTTGCTTTCAGATTTATCTTGTTGTAATCATGTGTAATTATGAGATCACAGGTTTATGTTTGTGTGTCCTTTTCTGTCATTAAAACCTAAGCTGATAAGACATGTTTTGAATTTATTTAGAATAGTCACAAGGTTCATTGCATATATCTCTCTTGGATATGGCATTTGGATGTTCTCCACTCATGCAGATGCTTGGATACACCTCACTAACTCACTAACAAGTTATCTCCTTTGTAATTTTTTGTCATTTACATATCACTGAAACTAGAATGTATGGTTCAACTTTTGACTATCCACACGTTTATGCTTCATTGTATTTTTTTATGCAAAATTAGTTGAATTTATAAAGGAAAACAAAAAAAAAAAATAATTAAATGTGCTTTCTTTATCTACTTCTTAACAGAGATAACTTTTGCATTTGATTTCGTAAGTTATTATTGCATATGTACATATACAATATATAGTATCTAGTAATTAGTTAGTGATTTATTTCTCTTGTTTATTTTCTCTTAGGATTTTAGATTGGTTAATGGAGCCATTAAACCTGTCAGAACGAGTTATACCAAATGGCTTGGGTTATTAAGACAACCCCGTACCAGACTCGTTCTTCCAGTTGGCGGACGGTCAATTTCGCCCGTCAACAAATGGCGCTAGAAGGAGGGCCTCAATACAATTGATGGCACATGGAAGTCGCAAGACTCTTCCCCCACACACTCACTCCCCTATAGTAACACAGAGTCATTCTGACAACAACGTTACTTCTGAAACAACAACTACCTCAAACGAAAATCCCCAGATTCTCGTTGAGCTAGTAACACCAAACCCTCAAGGGTCCGACATACACGAAATTGTTCGTCAGTCACTTTTAAGGACACACAGTGCTTTGGCCCGTATCAGACAACCTGGTAGTCCACTGAATCAACCCTTAGATTTCTCTGATATTAGAGAACAACTTGAAGGCGCTGGTCTTCTTTTAAACCCTCTAGGAGACGATACTATCAATCCTACCGATACACCTACTCTTGGAGCCGGGGGATCTGGTATTCCACCTTCCCCACCTCATTCATCTCCATCCTCTTCAAGAGGAGAGTTATCTGACAAAGGAAGTTCATCATTTGAACCATCTCAGCCTTCAACACCACCTACACCCATGACAAACCAAAACAATCTCGCCAAACCATGGATCAATCAAGATGTTGTGGCTGTACTTGGACCCCAACACCATTTACCAAAACACCTAGATAAATGGTTACCTAAGTTCGATCCAGATTCTAAGAAAATCGCTGAGGATCACATAAAGAAATTCATGCTAGCCATTAGGCTCCAAAGTGTAGAACATGAAGATGTAGTATGTAGACATTTTCCTTACACGTTTGAAGGCAATGCCTCTACATGGTATTTCGCCCAACAACCTCACACCATTGTATCTTGGGACATTCAAAACCTGTTTCCTAGAGAAGTTCGGAGATGATAAATCTCCTGAAGTCTTAGTCATGGAACTTTCCAGCGTAAAGATGAACCCTAAGGATAAAGTAAAAGATTTTAACCAAAGGTTCCTCACGTTAAAAAACCGAATTTCCACTGATTCAATGCCCACAGAAAGCCTTATTGTGGCATATTACACTAAAGCTCTACACAATAATATAACAATTTGGTTTAAAAGGTCTAAGAAGTCTACATTACTGGAAGCCTTCGATGAGGTAAGACAAATCGAAAAAGATATCTTGAGCTTGAAAGATAATCTTAGTAATGAGGCAGAAATAACCCCATCTTCTAAGAAGAAAATAAAAATTCTTACTAGGCCTCCCCAAACCAAAACCCAATCAAAAACTCCAAACTTAGAAAGTTTGCAAAAGGTTGTCCAAAAATTATCGAATCAAGTCGTAGAATTGAAGAGATCGGTCGAAGAAGCATCCTCAAGCAAAGGGATTTTTAAACCTCCTTTTATAAAGCCTTTTCCCCCAAACCGGTCGAATCTGACCCCTGAGGGTCTAAATTTTGAAAACTTACAATACACTCTGCAAACTATTCTTGAAGCACATGACAACTTGGTCCCTCCTGAAAGTTTTGAAGACATAGTCGAAGAAGAAGTACTTGAAGAAGATGAGTCATCTCCCAATATCTTCGGGCATTTCTCCGACAATATTTTTCAAGAAAATTTTGAAACTGTCCATCCTTACAACACCAGAAGAAAAACACAGAGTAAACCCTCTTCCGAAATAAGTACTAATGTGCCTTCGAAACAATTGAAACAAGTTGAAACAAAACAGAATTTAGCAACCCCAATTTTAATGTATGATTTGATTGAAGTCCTAAAGAAACTCAGGGATAATATTTCTGTTTATGAACTTTTGAAATTCCCTCTTCTTCTACAGAAAATGCTTCAGAACATCGCAAAAAATAGTAAAAACAACAATCTGAACAATAAGAAAATTGCATAAATTAGTTCTAAAACAAGGCAAAAGATCCCTGCTAAAACAACACCTGAACCCCCAGATAAAAGGGATCTCACTGAAAAAACTATATCAAATGTAGAAAAAGTAATTTCAGGGACAACGACTAAAAATCAATAGAATTCTGATGTTAATACTCGAAAAAATGTCCCACCTTTCTTGTTAACTTTTGAAATTTTCAATAGAAATGTACATAATTGCATGGTAGATTCCAGTGCATCATCAAATGTGATGCCCTTGTTTGTTTGCCAAAAAATTAACGCAAAAGTTCAGCCTTCCAGTCTTAAAATCATCCATCTCGATTGGATGAATGTTAAGGTAATGGGTGAACTAAAAACTGTGCTCATTAGGTTATCTTCTAATCCTAAGGTTCACCAAATTATTGACATCATTGTTGTTGACATTCCCTAAGTCTATGGCTTATTTTTGAGTAGGGATTGGTCCAAGCAATTACATGGTTACTTTGTGATAGATTGGTCGCATTTATGGCTCCCAAAAAATGGACAGCCAAACAAAATCAGAATCAACCGTGAACATTATCTCAAACACACCGTGACAGATTTGAATGATTCTAATGAACCATTTAATGCTTCCACTAATTCACTTGAAATGCAAGGAATGGACACCTTCTTCGGTAACTTCATGGCTGAAAATTCCCCCATCACTGTTCCAGAGCAATAATAAGAGGTCATGACATGTACTCAGTCAACATCTTTGATGAATGTGCCAAACACTACTGACAAAGATTATATATGGTCACTTTACTTCGATGGATCCAAATCCAAAGAAGGAGTCGGTGCATGATGTGTACTCATCGACCCAGTAGGTAATAAGACTTTCATCGCCCATCAATTAGAGTTTGAATGCACTAACAACACCGCCGAATACGAGGTACTTTTGCAAGGACTCAGGAAAGCTGTAGATGTGAATGTAAAGACCTTAATATTATTCAGTGATTTGGAAATTGTGGTCAGGCAGGTAAGAAATTCCATACATTGCCTATCACCACACTTGAAAAGTTACCAAACTGAGGTATGGAATCTAATGCACAATTTTTCACCATTTAACATCAATTCCATTCCTAGATTAAGTAATTCTAAGGTCGACTTATTGGCTAACGTCGCTTCTAAACTTTTGCCCACATAAATCCTTTCTCTGAATGCATTTTTGATTGAGTTATTGTTCAGACTATCGATTCCAGACAATATTACTAATTGGAGAGTGTTTGATGATGATCAACAGATCATCAAACTTTTTGCATATGGAGGACACTTTCCAAGGTGCAATTATCGATGAAGGCACTCACGATGAAAATCTCCGCAATTTCACGGGAATATTAGAGCCTAGATCTCCCAAATCGACATCTGATCTAGTAAAATCTATTCCTAAATCCGTGGTAAGACTAGAGAATTTTTATGATTTGCATGATAAATTCAGAGGGTTGGTAAATTGTAAAACGAACAGTTCTTCCTTGACTTATGAAACAATAAATCTAGGGACTAAAGATAATCCACAAAATATCAATTTGGGAGTGGGATGCTCCGAGAAAGAATGGTCTTCTTTTATAAAAATGTTTAAAGAATTCAAGGATGTCTTTGCCTGGACATATGATGATTTAAAAACTTTTGACCCTAATAAAATACAACATATCATCCCCATCAAACCCCAGACTCAACCTTTTCAGAAAAAGTTGAGAAAGATGCACCCTAAGTTGGAACCAACTGTCAAGAAAGAACTAAATAAATTATTGAATGCAAAGATAATATTCCCAGTGAGACACACACAATGGGTGTCTAATCTAGTTCCTGTAAGGAAGAAAAGTGGCGAAATTCGACTCTGTGTCGATTTTCGTAACTTGAACCGAGCGTCTGACAAATACAATTATCCGGTTCCTCCATTGTAACAAATTCTTCAGCATGTATCTAGTTCCTAAAGACTATTACTTCTAGACGGTGTTTCAGGATACAACCAGGTCCTCATGTCTCCACCAAACCAGTTAAAAACCACTTTTCGTACCCCATGGGGAACTTACGCCTACATGAAGATTCCTTTTGGACTTATAAATTTTGGGGCCACTTTCCAAAGAGCAATGGATATTTCTTTTCGTGGTCTCATAAATAAATCTATAGTAGTCTATCTTGATGGCCTTACTGTTTTCTCCAAAAACAAGAAAGATCACTTGTCTCACCTTAGGTCTGTCCTAGAACGATGTCATAAGTACGGAATATATCTCAACCCTAAGAAGTCAATCTTTGTAGTGGAACAAGGAAAACTTCTCGGATTCATAGTATCCATTGACGGGATGATCATCGATCCCGAAAGAACTCAAGCCATTGCCAAAATTTCCCCCCTCTCCTCCAAAAAATCTATGCAATCCTTTTTAGGCCAGATTAATTTTGTCAGAAGGTTTGTCCCAAGTTTTTCAAAAATGTTAAGGCCATTGAAAAATTTAATTAAGAAGGATGTTCAGTATCGTTGGGGATCACAGGAAAATCAAGCATTTGGTTCCATCAAAAAATCCATAGTGGAATCCCCTTCCTTGATGAGTGATGATTTCTCACAAGATTTCACTCTTTACACTTTTGCCTCTAACCGATCTTATGCTACTGTGTTGACCCAAAAGAAAGATGAAAGCAATGAAATCCCCATTTCCTTCATGAGCTCATCTTTAAAAGGCACAGAGCTTAACTATCCGACTGTAGATCAATAGGCTTATGCAATTTTGAAAGCAGTGAAACATTTCCGATCATATTTACTGAAATCCAGAACTAAAGTCATTGTGCCTTATCCTACTATTAGGAACTTGTTAGTACAAAAGTAATTGGGTGAAAAACGGGAAAACTGGATGACATCATTACAAGAGTATGACCTCAAAATAACCCCTTCACAAATTGTCAGAGGTCAAGGCCTATGCAAACTAGTGGCTGATTCAGTTGAAGAACAACAAAGTCAAATTAATGTCTCAACTATAAATCAACATAATGAAAGTCAGATCTGTTGTAAACANTTCTTGGTTTGATGATATTAATTTTTGTTTAACACACGGTTCTGCTCCTCACCATCTCGATCCAAAAAATAGAAGAGCATTAAGACAAAAATTTGCACCTTTCCAGTTGGTAAATGACGTATTATTCCGTAAGAATTTTGATAATGTTCTTATGCATTGTTTGGAAAGAGATGAAGGAGAGAAAGTATTATCTGAATTGCATGCAGGTGTAGCTAGTGGGCACTTCGGTGGATACACCACTGATCACAAGGTATTAAGAGTTGGGTACTATTGGCCCACGATGTTCAAATATGCCCATGCGTTATGTCGTAAATGCATAATCTACCAAAAGGCTGTTGGACGAGTAAAAAAAACAACATTTCCTTTATGACTTGTTTCAGTAGATTCACCTTTTCAGCAGTGGGGTCTCGACATCATTGGGCCAATTAACTCCACTTCTTCATAGCAACATAAATACATCATTACAACAATGGATTAGTTTACTAGATGGTCCGAGGTTGCACCGCTGAAAGTGGTAAACACTAATCAGGTGATATCTTTCTTTGACACGAATATCATTACTAGATTCGACATTCTCGAATGTTTGGTTTTCGATAATTCTTCTTACTTTTCATCCCTCGATATGAGCAATTTTGATTTGGAGAAGGGGATCAAACTTAAGTATTCTGCCAGCTATTACCCCCAAGGAAATGACTGAGCAGAATCAACGAATAAAAATTTGATCAAGATCATCAAGAGGACAGTTTCTGAAAACTACAAGAACTGGCACACCGCGCTTTTTAATGCACTCTGGGCTGATAGGGTGACTCCGAAAACCTCTATTGGTAATTCTCCTTTCTTTCTCTTCTACGGAAGAGAGACAATTCTCCCTCCTCATGTTCTGCTTTCCTCTCTACAATTATCGCATAAACTTCAGGAAGAGGACTGCCCTCTTCTTGAAAGTCAAATTAATGACTTGTTGAAACTAGAAGAAGTAAGAGAACAAGCCAAGGAGAGACTGGATCAACATCAACAGATTGTGAAAGGCTGGTTTGATTCTAACTCTACTTCGGATAGAAACTTCGAGGTAGGATATTTGGTTCTCAAATGGGATAAACCTCACGAAGGAAAAGGGGAACACACCAAGTTTCAGAACCTGTGGTTGGGGCCTTTCGTAATCGCTAAAAAACTAGGTCCTGACTCCTTCCACCTACAAAGTTTGGAGGGACATCCAGACACCTACAGAGTGAATGGCCAAGCTCTCAAAAGGTATTTTTCTTGATAAATTTCAGACCCACCTTT
>SNQJ01S0068512.1:56847-67113 GCA_010110895.2 Picea sitchensis | reverse complement strand
GTCACCTTTTAGTTTGTGAAGGGAAACCAAAATGCCTCATTATGAAGAAAAAGTTAAGGTCTTTTAGAGCATCAATGTTGTAACTTGTTCAAATGCAGATTAGCTGAAGAAACTTTTTGTTTAGGATAGGTTTCCTAGTTTCACTTTATGATTATGAGCAAAGACGACCATCTTTAAAGCTCTTTACGTTGCCCATGTTTTAAACAAAACAAATCAAGTATGCCTTTTTATCCTCGAAAAATTAGTTTCATCAGAAAACTATTTTCAAATCATAATGAAGGTTATTAGGCAATGAAATAAAGGATGAAAAATATCAAGTGTTCTGAAAACTGAAAATTTCAGCATCACCCCGCTCTTCTGAAAGTCCATTAAATTTATGCCAAAATGAAAATAATTTCCAGAGAGTTGTGGGAAGTGTTTGTAAACCCACCGAGATATTGAACAGTTTTGCTGGCAGCAGGTAAATGCATACATGATGCCAAGACAACTTTGTCGAGGTACTGAATAGGCCTACTGACAGCGAAGCAATGTCGGGTTCAAGAAAATTATCAGGTTTAAATTTTGATATTAGTCATAAGTACCCTTCGTTTATACTAAAATTTCTTAGAGAGGGTAGAGGCAACAAAGTGGGGTAATTGACATCCCTATCGAGGCTACAGACACCTGTTGGCATCAGTGGCCCTGTCAACAGTATCAGACCCATTGGTTTAAATATCGTTGCTCTAGTAATTAAAATTTGTCACCAGATTTCATTTGAACAAGAAGATATCTGAAGCTGGACTGTGTAATGATTGTTGAAATTTGATTGAGATGCTTGATGTCCTTCACTAGTTCTTTGATTTGTAACCATTCTAAGCAGTCCTAACATGAACTCATCGATGATGCAGAGATAACTTCTTCTCCTAGTAAGTCGCCATTGTTGGCAGCCCTACATGATTTTTTCTTTTTCAAGTGACAAATGACAATTCCTGTAGCTGCCTACGCCTCATCCTGTAAATATTGCTATCTGAAGGTGAATTTTCGGTTTAAAAAAGGATGTTTTGATTGTTCCTATTTATTTTTATCTTGTGTTTTCATACTTCATTCATGACTGAAAGCATGAATGAAGCATTAAAACTTAAAATCGTATTGCAATGGTATCTAAGGTTTAATCTTTAAAAGGGTCAAGGTGCTTACATCTCTTTTAATGAATGTTGTTTTTCTTTGAGTTTATCACATATCAATGAAACACTTATTTTGAGTTTCTCTTGGATTGTAAGCTTATATTTTGGATCCTTTGTATACCAAGAATCGATTGGCATATGGACTATAGGCTTGTTCATTTAAATTTCTTGGTAAATCAACTTTGATTTTAAACTTTTGATTTGCATTTGGATTGTAAAAACGCATCATCTCCTAACCTTTGCTAATCAAGGATACCCATTGCATGTCATGGGAATTAAACACACTACGATCGTACCCTGTACCTCATTTTTAGCTGGCAATTTGAAGTGACATGCCTCTCATGACAAATCAAGGTCTAGTGTTGTGTTCTGTATCCAAAACGTTCATCACCATAACTGCCTGAATTTTGTGTGTGAAACCCTTATGCTCACATTATGATCATGCTGGTGTGAGTTTTACTCCTTATTTTTGGCTCAAACTTTCGTCTTTTGATGCTACCTCTTAAGCCCACAGTGAGTTCGATTCGCCATTGTTACCATCTGTTCAAACCCTTATGGCCCATGTCGTCTGATTTGAGCGAAATGGTTGTTGTCCGATTTGAGCCAAATGGCTCCCAAACTTTGTTGTTGTATGATGGTGCGAGTGAGGATCTTAAGATCCAGGGTTGGTATATCTTTCTCAGAAAATTCCAGAGTTATAACTTGCAAGTGGCCAAAGATTTTTCCCTTACATTTGATGGGTGCAGAGCCAAGGTGGGTGATATTCAGTTGGAGATCACTGAAGAATTTCTGAGCAAAGCAACAAGCCTCCCTCTCAATGGTCAAAAGTGGTTTAAAAATTTGAAGTTGGACGAAATACCCTGGAGTCTATTCGTCACCTCCCAAAAAATTGAATGTTGTGACAGAGGTATTCCAATGTCCCTACTCAAGGTTAAATGGCATGGTTTGTTGGCAGTTTTAAGGAAATTTGTTACTTGTGAAGGTCGTTATGGCTTGGTCTTCCTTTACCACATACAATTGCTCATGCATTTTATTGGCTTTCATTTAAACAGGTTGTTTTACCTGTTAAGAAGTTTGTATAAAATGTCAAAGAGATACAAGGGGCAAAACTTAGATTCCATCCTTTTTCATCATGGGTTGATTAAATTACTGTTAGTTCATCATTTGAAAACACTTGGTCAGGATTGGGACTGTTTCGTATCCCGTAATGGTTTTTTTGCAGTAAATCCCGTAGAGACCCCTGTGGTGGATAAACCCATGATAGAGAAACCTCTTGGGTTCTCAAGTGTCAAGCTAGATTTCTTGTATGAAAACCCTCGTGAAAAGGCATTGCCTGATCAGTCATTGTGTGAGAAACATGATGCTAGGTCTAGGGTTATTAAAATTCCTGAGCATGAACAAATTGCTTGCCCCAATCCCACTGTAAAAACCAACAACAAACACACACACAAACAACCAAAGAAAAATCAAGAAATAGGGTTTCGTAACAAGAGAACATGCCGACTCATTCCAAGGAGTCTGCGAAATAGATCCAAATCTCATGTGAGATTGATCGATTCGATCGAGATCCATGACGATTCTGACTCCGAGATCGAGAGGTTTCTGGCACAAGAAGATACGAATTGTTCTGAGCTAGATCAACCATTCGATTATGTGAATAATCTCCCACTGTGTTTGAAAGAAGAAAGGAATTTACAGGTATCAAAATTGGTCAAAGGCCGACAGTGGGTAGCAGTGATGTTTTACCACACAATTACACACTTCCTCAATTGATTGCCCCTGTTGCACATTGTGAAGTTTGTTTACATTGGATAGGTCAATACTACACAAACATCCCTATCCTTCAAGCGAGGATCAAAGCTCTCATGGCTCAAAATGACTCATTGGCAAATGAAAACTGTGAGCTCAAGGCCAATGCACAAATACAAGTAAAACATTTGAAGAGGATAGGCAATATCATAATAAAAAACATTGACAATGTCAAAGCTGTGATCAATTCTGAGATTTTGTGATTCGAATTTTGTTATTAGTTGGATGGTAATATTGGTTTTTATCACAGTTATGATTTTTTTATTTTTCTAATTAATCTAGATTGATTTAGATTTATGTTACCAATAACAAGACTGGCTACATAATCAAGAGATTCTGTAGCCAAGTTAATTCTCATATAAAATTTGGAAATTATTAGTTAAATAAATATTTGACTTGCTCATTTCATTTTTCTTTCAGGATAGGATGTATCTTATGCTGATCTCATAGGGTGGAGCATGCTGGACTTAGTTAATTATCCATCTCTTTTGGCTTATTTTTTAAATAAGAGTAAAACTCTCATAATTTTGAAGATATAGTTTGATATTGAGTGGGTTTTAGACCCTCTATATTTGTAACTTTTAGATCTTTTTGAGATCTGATCCTATCTTAGAAGATATGAAGTTTAACTTTCACATACTCTTTAAATACTCCATATTTTGTAATGGAAATGATCTTGGATGAGGGAAAGAGATGGATGAGTGATTCTCGAACTTAATGAAACAACATATATGCATTTTGGCTTTATCCTTTTGTTAATGATGTTTTCATTTACGTTTTGTTAATCCTAATACATTAATAGGTCTGATAGCTTTAATATTATTGATTTATTATGTGCAAGATGTTTATATTATAAATATTGTCTACATCTTGCTTCTCAAAATATAAATGCTATGATCATAGCTTCAATTAGAATGATAAGATTTATCTTTGAGTTTTAATCAAATGAGGAAATGCATAGGTTGATTTCAAATTGATCTTGCTGTAATCATGTGTAATTATGAGATCACAGGTTTATGTTTGTGTTTCATTTTATATCATTAAAACCTAAGTTGCTAATACATGTTCTGAATTTATTTAGAATAGTCACAAGGTTCATTGCAGATTTCTCTCTTGGATATGGCAGTTGGATGTTCTCCACTCATGAAGATGCTTGGATACACCACAACTCACTAAGTCACTAATAGGTTAGCTCCTTTGTATTTTTATGTCATTTACATATCACTGAAACTAGAATGTATGGTTTAGATTTTGACTATCCACACGCTTATGCTTCATTGTATTTTTTTATGCAAAATTAGTTAGATTTATAAAGAAAAACAAAAAAAAAAGTTTTAAATGTGCTTTCTTTATCTACTTCTTAACAGAGATAACTTTCACAATTGATTTCGTAAGTTTCGATTAAAACTTGCAAATTGTATATGATGTATATAAGTGATATTAGTGTAGTTTTTGCTTAAAATATCTATAATAGTTATATTATTGCATATGTACATATACAATATATAATATCTAGTAATTAGTTAGTGATTTCTTTCTCTTGTTTATTTTCTCTTAGGATTTTAGATTGGCTAACAGAGCCATTAAAACCGTCTGAACGAGTTACACCAAATAACTTGCGTTATTAAGACAACCCCGGAACATACTTGTTCTTCCAGCTGACGGACGATCAATTTATCCCATCAACTATCTCTGAATAGTTCTATCTTAGGAATTGCAACTCATGGTTGAACCCAAATCAAGAATCATATCGATGGGCCATCTATTGCATTGGACTCCTCAATATGGACTAACACTAGGTGTGCCTTCTCACATGCATTTCCCTACCATGTAATTATTTTTTTGACAGTTTTCATAACTATGGTTTTTTTTTGTGGAGGACAATGCAAAATCCCATTGAGGGTCAAAATTTTCCATTATAGTGCTAAATATCCCATTCGGGGTCAACTTTGTTTATTAAAGTCCTAAAAGATGACGAATAATATTCTTGCATCTATCTCACAAAAATACACATGTTCTAGTTGACAAAAGGTGATTATGTTTCTTATTTAGTTTTTAGGGCCCCAAGAACATTCTTACCAATGTCTCTTAATGGGTTTGGTCTACATGTTGAAAATTATGATAAAATCCCAATTGGGCATCAAATCCATGAGACCTCAATTATGTTTGACTCATCCCTATGAATTAGCACTAGGAACTATTCTCACATGTGTTTCCCTATGAGACAATTTTATGATGATTTTCAAACGTAGGGTTTTTCTTAGTGGAGGACATTGAAAAATTGCATTTGGAGTACAACTTTGCACATAGTGGCCCCAAAATAGGATGAATGGTGTGCTAGCCTCAACCTTGCCAAAATACACATACAAGAGTGAAAAAAAGGTTATTTTGATGCTCTGTTTTCTTTTTATGCCTCTAGGAGCACTTTGACATGTGTCCCTAAAATCCTTTGGCCCACAATTTGCAACTCACAATATGACCCAAATAGATTGATGAGCCATGAATTGTACTAGACTCATCACTACAAGCTAGCAGTAAATTTGGAAAGAGAATGCTTGAGCTTATACATTTTGGAAAATCCTAGAGGACCTTAATTAAACTCTTTACCCTAGAGGACCTTAATTAACCTCTTTACCCTTGTTTGGAAGTCTTTGGTTACCTTGCGTTGCACCTTTTATGGGAAAAATATCAAAAATATTATCCATGAGAACACTTTATATTAATTACTTTGTATACAAGTCCATTTGTTGTTTTTTAAAACTTCAAATGATCTTTGAGTATGAATTTGTTTGCAAGTGGGGTTGTGATAGTTTTATTACCAATCCATAGCTGAAATACATGAATTATCAAGCTACCATTGCAAAATAAAAAACATGGCATTGTGATGTCTAATATACACACCAAGTTATCAATTATGATGTGGGAAAAAAAAATATTTACATTTAATGCACCTTCTTAACAATTAAGGTTAAAATTTGGTTTCAAAATTTAACTTGTCATTTATATCTAGTTAAACAATGTTTTAATTGGTGTATAAGCAGTACAATCTATCTTATTAGTACTTAGATCAACCCATATTTAGTAATAGACTTTATGGAAAAAATAATGCTAGAACAATTTAACAATGTATAAGCTATGTTGGCCAACTCGTTCTTTGGAATTTGTAAACATGAATATTATAAAAGACGAAATAGAAAAGGACCTGAAACACTCTAGGGTTCAAAACTCATGCATTGGATGGTCAATGAAAGATTCATACTAATAAGCAATATGATTTGATTACCACCCCACACCATCCACCAATGTGCCCAACCCCTATTCTAACTCTATAAGAGAATTGAAGCATATGTGGCCCTACTATAATGTGATATGGGAGTATAGATGAATACATTTAATAATGAAATTATCCACATTTTTATCCAAAAGTCAAATTTTGGTGATCTCAATATGCATAAGTTTAACCTAAAATCTTTTGGGAATATGTCAATCTACATTTAATTCAATAAAATCCTATAAGGGTCTTGAGAGGAAAATCCCCTATCCAAGTTCAAGGTCATAATTGCCTCGTTGTGATTGTAATGTACCCAGCCATACAAGATGAGTCCCATCACTACGGAGAATGACTTATCCTGCTAAATATGAATCTAACCCTAGGGAATCTCCTTGGCCTAAATTTATGCTAGCTTGTTTCCTCACCTCCCATATTTTGGGTGTAGGTTTACAATTGTCCTTATGTACAATATTTAATCTAGTGGTTTTTATCCCTTTTCACTCTCCCATGGAATAATGAATTAATATTTTTGTAATTGGATTCAAGGATCAATTCGTCTCAAGTTAAATAAAATAAATTAAAAATAATAGTTACAAAAATATTCCTCATCACCAATTTTTAGGGTGATATAATTTTATCATAAGACTTTTTCTCAAAAAATCTCATAACATAAATAACCAAAATTAAAATATTAAAATATTCATAAATGGAGTGACATTACACCCTCCTTTTATCCTTCAAAGGATTCGCTATATTCGAGACCTATCTGGGTTAGGCTCCCAAATCAACCTCTACATTTTTTTGGGCCTATCCTCTCTTTGCGCCATTGGTAATGCCTTAGGAAGGTTTCATTTTCGAAGCCCTGAATCAGAAAACTTCAAAATTTTCATGTATGCTGGGATTTGTGTAGAAATAGATTTCAACAAAGGGTTTTTGGCCAAAATAATCTTAATATGGGATCACTATTAGTGGACTCAAAATTTGGAGTATGAAAAAATTGTTTTTTAGTGTATATCATGTTTTGAAATAGGTCACTTGACATCCCATTTCCCTAAGGGTCCTAAGAGAACTTGAAAACATTGCAAAGAAACCTGGTGGGTTGGCTCCCACATCGGTCAACAACTTATTTCCAAAGATTCTTCATTTGCGGACCCTCCCATGGAAGGGTCAAAATAAGCTCCATCCAATGAGAAATCTCTCGTACTGGACCCTCCATTAGATGAATCAAAATATGAAATTGAGGAATGCAAGGTCATAGTAGAAACTACAAAACAATCCAAAATACAACAAGAATCATCACGGAAGTTGGAGAAGATAGAGGATTTGATTTCTCTTAATCCGGGTAAACAACGACAGGTTCGCCTGAGCTCCAATCCTATGGAAAGTTGAGAATATGAGGCTAATAATGTAGAGGCTTTAGAAAAAATAGAGCCTCTAGATCCACAAAATATGGAAATCGCAGTATTTGCGTCGATCCCACTATCTCTTAGTGTAGGTTAGACGACAGTCAAGAAGAAGAAAAATAATCCTTCAACATCCCAGCCAATGATGACCACAAGTAGTTCTCAAAATCTAACTTAATCATGTATTGTTTTTGTCGATTACTATGTCATCAATTTGTTAGAATATATTCCTGTAAGGGTTTTTGGAATATATTTTTCTTGGACAACTAGCAAATTAGACAAGTGAATTTTGAATTTGGGCTCCTAAGCCTGTAACATCCCACTCTTGCACGCACTGAGCAAACTTATTCTTTGAGGACACTTACTTGCAAGTGATCCGGATTATTATACTATTGGTCGTTTGATTATGATTATGAGGCATTATGGATATGATGATATGTTATTTTGTTATATTGAAATAGACATGTGCTATTGACTATGTTCTCCTAAGTGTGCAGGACTTTGGACCTCGAGGATGCATAGGTATCGATGAAATCCATTGGACTTCGGATCGAGTCAGGGAGTGGAGTATTGGGGTTTGATTGTTGTTGATATGACATATGTACATCTGATTAGATGTTATGATGATTGATTATTATTACTGACATGATTCGTTGATGATGCAAGCTGACGATATCTTTCTGACCAGACTCACATGTGGAGTAGAGGGGTCATGCACGACAACTAGAGACTTTGAGGGAGAGGTGTGGACAACATTTCTGCCACAACCTACTAGCACTCTCGTCATGGCTCGAACTGTGGGTTAACGATTACCTAGTTCGAGAAGACCCATGATGTCGTGAGGTTAGACTTTGACAGTTGCTCACGATGATTCTAAGGGCCATGCAATGCAGGGGACTTATTCCTTAGAGGCCCTTATTCTCCCACGAGATCACTTGGAGGAGTATTGACTCCAGGGGTTTTTGATGTCTACCAATTCAGTCAAGAGGCGAGTGGCACCCTTGGAGTATATAGTGCGTCCTGAAGGGCACATTGCGCAAGGAAAACAAAAAGAGGTGAGTGGCACCCTTGGAGCATGTAGTGTGTCTTGAAGGGCACGTCGTGCAAGGAAAACAAAAAGAGGAGAGTGGAACCCTTGGAGCACGTAGTGCGTCTTGAAGGGCACGTCGCGCAAGGAAAACAGAAAGAGACAAGTGGTACCCTTGGAGCACCTAGTGCGTCCTGAAGGGCACATCACATTTTAACTGGAAGGTGAATAAACCTAGACAACCTTAAAATGAATGATGCGATAAGTAAGATTTAAAAACAATTTTCCTAATAAAAATGTCGCCCAGACTAGTGAAATTAAAATCTAGGTCTAAGTAACACATGTGGTCAAAAATAATAATCATAATTAAACATGTAACAAGAAGGGGGTAAGAAATTCAATTAATTAATTAAAATAAAATTATAATGAGAGATTAATTTTTAAAAAAAAGGAGGAAATGATTGTTTTATCTAAATATGCTAATTTAATTGTTAGTTAAAAAGAAAAAAGGGGTAAATGGTGGTCTTTCTACACTTGCTAAATTGATTTTTAGTTAAAAAGGGAAAAGAGGGAAACTGAAAAGAAATAGAAAATTAAAGGAAAAAGGGGAAACATAAAGAAAAAGTTGAATGTCTAACTTAGTAAGGAATCTTGCCTTGGGAACTTGCTATTTTTGAACTCAACTAGGAATTTAGTAAGTTGTAAGTCATTTAAGAAGTGTAAGGGAATTTTGGAACACCTAGGAGCGTTTTTAGGAATGCTTTTAGGTGGGTGAGGGAAATAGGAATAATTAATTAATTAATAAAAATTAATTTTTGGTGCAACTAGGGGATGGGTGACATGTCTACGGGGGAGGTTTTTCCTAATTAATTGAATGAAAAAGGAATTTAATGAGAATTTGGTAAACTAATCACTTAAAAACTCTAAAAAAAGGATGGAGGAGGAGGAGTATGGATCTCATATTTATGTGTAACGTTACGCTGCTGAAGTTTTGTCTTGACTGAACTTGTGGGAGTTGGGATATCCAGCTCGGGTAACGAGTGGTAGCTCGACCTTGCGAGGCGAGCCGGGTGCTCGTTGTTCTCTGGTATTGTGTGCATGGCCCCTTTGCGGCTCGGGGGGCTCAGGGGGAAGAAGAGTACCCCTAGCGTTGGCTAGGAGGTACCGATGAGGTCACATCGATCGGCAAGCGAGAGCTGAACGGAGCATGTGCGGGACAACGATTCAGAGCTGTCGCATTTGGCTACGGTACACATGCATTTATTTTTGAATGGTAGATTAATATTGTTCCTGCGCTTTCACTACTGTACTTATTTTGTGTAAAGATTATGTTTTAATTGACATTTTATAATCATTGAACTTTAAGTCATCCCATCCTTACCCTTGCTGCATTTGAATTGATTCCCTTGGAGATCCCAACCTTGATTGCCATGATGTTTCTGTGTGGGTTTTTGTTAAGGTCCTAACCCGCACATAGGTAGATCAATGTATTCAGATGTAATAAAGGTCAATATTAATAAGGCCTTTCAATAAAATAGAATAAGGTGGATGTAAGAAGACCTAATAGAAGCTTCCGCTTCTAGAAGGATCTTC
>SNQJ01S0068511.1:44978-63040 GCA_010110895.2 Picea sitchensis | reverse complement strand
CCTCATCTGATGGGGGAACTCAATGCAATAGATACCATTTCTTCCTAAGGAGGGAAGATTGATCCAGGTGGATATCAGTGGCCACCCACTTTTTCCATCTGGCTCAAAATAGTTTTCTGGCTAGTTTGGCAATTTACTATTTTTAGCAGTTTTAACTTATGGGGCCATTTTGAGGGTCTAAATGAAGGTTTTTATGGATCGAGCTTCCCAATGATAGCCAAAGGCATGATTGATTCCCCAAAATTAATCTCCTCGACGATACATTTCCAACGGGATATCATACGCCTAAAACGAAGATCGTATGCAAAAGTTATGACCCTGTGAAGTTGATGTACTAACTTACCCAAATGGGGCCCACATGAATTTTGGTGCTTCATCTCCTAGGGTTAGGTTTTTGGATGTCTAGGGTTTTTGGCATTCATGTTTATTGTAAAAATTCCTTCAGAGCCTCATTGTAATCATGTTCTTGCGAATGAGCGCGACCGTCACATCTCTTCTCAGAGATAAGCCGCCACCATTCCAGCCAGCTTGTTTCTGCTGCATTTTACAGTTTCAACTTATTTCCTTATTGAATAAAAAACCAATCTTACTATATCTCTATTATTTTGTGTTAAGAAATTGTTAATAATATGTAGTCATTTCGTTCTGCTCATAAAATCCATATCACCATGTCTTGGATGTAATGGTACTTGATTTTAATGTTTTTCGATTTGTCATGAAACATTGGATTCTCTGAGAGCTTCACATAGCTATGGTTATCACAATGAATAACGGTGGAATCCAACACATGTCCAAATAAATATACAAGGATCTTGGGATGCCACACTACTTCTCAGACTACCACACTCAATGCAATGTACTCTGCTTATGCAGTGCTCAAGGCCATAGAATTTTGTTTCCTACTACACCAAGAAACCATGGCAGATCGCAAAGTGAAACAACATACGGAGGTGCTCTTCCCGTCCACTGCGCTTCCTGCCCAATCAAAGTCAATAAATACCTACAATCTCATGTCAATACTGGAAGTCTATGTCATACCATGTCCAACTGTACCTCGTAGGTATCTCAACACATGCGTCAAAGAAATCGAGTGTGTTTGTCTCAGTTGAATCATAAACTGTCTAAGTGAACTCACTACATAACAAATATATGGTTTGGTGTTAACCAGATACATCAATTATCCAATCAGTTGTATGTACAGGGTTGGATCAATCTCGTCGAAATCAGAAGAAGACACACTTAGTTTCTTCAGATTCGTCACCATTGGTGTAGCCATGGGATTACATTTCAACATCCCAAACTTTTCAATATCTCAACTGTGTACYTCTCCTGACTTAGGAAGATCTTATCATTTCTCTGCCACACCTATAGTCCCAAGAAGTAGTGCATCATACCAATGTCCTTCATCTCAAACTCAGAGACCACACATACTTTCATTCAACAGTAAGGCTCTATGTACTGATGATGAATAAATCATCAACGTAGAGGACCAAAATCAAGCACTCACCATTAACAATAGTGTAGTATAGGTTGGGATCAACAACACTTTTGTTGAAGCCCAAATGCATTAGGTGTCCATCAATCCTCGCATACCAAGATCGAGGTGCCTGCTTGATTCCACACATGGCCTTCTTCAACCTGCACACATGAGACTCCTTTTCATGTATCACAAAACCATCTGGCTACTCGATGTATACTTCTTCCTCAATCTCTCCATTGAGAAAGGTTGTCTTCACCCATCTAATGTAGACTCCAACCCATGGATGTTGCAAGGGAAATAATCATCCGGATAGAAGCCTATTGAGAAACATGAGAAAATGTCTCCTCATAATCTATTCCCTCCACCTGAGAGAATCCTCTAGCAACAAATATTTCTTTATGTTTCTTGATGCTCCTATTAGTTGTGTGTTTGATCTTATAGATCCACTTGGAAGTCACTACAAAATTCCCCTCGGGTATCGAAACAATATCTCACACATCATTCTTCATGATAGACTGATACTCCTCCATCATGGAATCTCTCCATACTGGTTGAGTAGATGCCTCCTCATAACAGGAAGGCTCAAAACCAATGATGTGGTTCATAGTTGCGGCATAACACGAATATATCTAAGGTCTCTTGCTCTCTCAGAAGGTACCACGAGGAGATGCATGTCCTTCTTCCTCCTATAGAGTCTGAAAATCCCATGTAGGTCTCTTCCGACCTACTACAATATCTCTAGGAACATCAACTAAAACTACAGGATCAATGGAATCAATAGGCTCAAGTGTCTCCCTCTGAACTGTTGGAAGGTGAGGGTGAGAAGGCACCATCTCTTCTTGTCTCTCACTATCAATATCCATGTGATCTCCTCTATATCTCCTAAAGGATACCTCCTCCTCAAAGGTAACATCTCTGCTCACCTCAATTTGTCTCTGACCAGGGATGTAGATCCGATATGCCTTCGAAGACTCATTGTACCCAACAAATGTACCCTTTCTACCTGAAGGGTTTAGCTTGGTCATTTTCTCCTTGGGTACATGAATGTATACTAGACACCCAAATATCCTGAAGTGTCCAACCTTAGGATTCACTCTGGTGAAGGCCTCCTCAGGAGTCATGTTCCTCAAAGTCTTATGAGGGATTATGTTCTGAACATACACTACAGTCATGGATGCTTCTGCCCATAGAAACATAGGCAAATGTTGATCATGAATCATCACCTTTACTKCCTCAAMAATATATATGTTCTTCCTCTCTGCGACCCCATTCTRTTGAGGGTAGTAAGGAATGATGTACTCCCTCTTGATCCCTTCCTTAATGCAGAAATCATTGAAATCCTGGGAGGTGTATTCTCCTCCATTATCTAATCTCAACAATTTGATCTTCTTTCTGGTCAGGTTTTCAACCCGTGCTCTGTACTCCTGAAATCTTGGCAAGGACTCCATCCTTGGTCTTCAAGAAGTAAATCTAAGTCTTCCGAGAGTGGTCATCAATGAAGATCACATAGTATAGGTATCTACTTAAGGAAGCAACTATCATGGGTCCACATAAATCTGTATGAACCAAGTCTAAGATCCCCTTGGATCTATTGTCACTTCTAGGAAAGGACCCCTTGGCATTCTTGACAAGAGCACAACCTCTGCAAATGCCATCGTGTTCAACATGGATCTTTGGAAGACCTGTCACCATATTCCCAAAAGTGGGAAGAGCTCTATAATCTAAATGAGAAAGTCTACTATGCCATAGTTCGCTCAAACTGATAGAATCATTTATCAAGGCCTGAACTGGTTGGCCAATCAATCTGTACAATATTTCCTCTCGAACACCAATCACCCGAGCATAATCCATACTAGAGTTCTTGTTCCATGCAAGAAACTTTCCATCAGAGAAAGAAACATTGTAGCCTTTGTTCTCTAAGGATCAAATAGAGACAAGGTTCCTTCTCATCCCAGGTACAAATAATACATCAATCAAATGGAGCAGGGTACCGAAATCCAATTGTAAGGAAGTGGATCGAACTCCCTTCACAGTATATTTGGTATCATCACCAAGTAAAACATGCAACGAGATTCTTTCTCTACTAGATCTGTAAGGTGCTCTTTGTATCCAGTCATATATCTGGAAGCACCACTAACAATCAACCAAATATCATTACTAGTAGGAACCATACCTGAGAGAGATGAAATGAAGAACTCTTCATCATCCATTCTTGCATTCCTTGACTTCCTCTAAGGTGGTTCTAAATCAACATTAGTAGTGGAAGCATGTTTCTTTCCTTTCTTCAATGTAGGACAATTTTTCACATAGTGGCCATACTTGTCACATCTGAAGCATTGAATCTGGACATGTCCTTCTTTTTGTGTTATGAAGTTGGTGTTGACTTCCTTCCATTAATTGTTTTGACGAAACCTCTTATTTTTCCTTTTCTTTTCCTTACATGAGTAGCAAGGGCTTGATTTTCATCATGATGGGAACATTGCACACCTCTAGCTGCAAGTCTAGTCACCTCCTGAGTACAATCTGCCCATAAACGATCAAACTTGGGAAATTTGGATCGTCCACTAATACTTTGAATGAATGGCTCCAATGGATTGGAAGACCATTAAGGGTAATCATGACAAATTCTATGTCAGAGATGATCTCACAAATAGCACCCAACTTATCTTTGATCTCTAAAATCTTCATGAAGAAGGTGGCAACTATATCTGACTTCGTCATCTTGAGATTCTGAAGTTGGTGTCTCAAGGAAAGTGTTTCATTGGTGTTGTTTCTCTCAAACAACTTCTTCAAGGCATCATACATCTGCTTAGTTGTCTTCAAGTTGGATAAGTGAGGGATTAAATGGTCTCTCACAGAATAGATGATGATCTTTCTAGCTTTTGCATCATTCTTCCTCCATTGAGACTTTTCTGCATCATCAGTTGATTCTAGTACAACTTCTTCAACGTACTTCATTAGGTCACTCTCTTCTAGAGTGATGACAAATCTATATTTCCAAGAACTGAAGTTGGTTGTTTCATCAAACCTATCTAACACCAAAATATGGTTCACCATGGTTGCTGAAAGAGTGAAGAAATATTAAACCGAGTGGCAGTTGCAACAAAACAACGAATTGCAAGAAAGGTATGATGAGTTGTTGTAGAAGGTCAATGCATGTGAAATAGTCTTCTTTCAAGAGCATTGCTATGATACCATGTTGGAATTTAATGTTGCTCAATTACATTTAGTTTCTTTACAAATTTACATGAACTGAAGCATAAACCATGAACAATAGCAACAATAATAACCAATATGACAAGAAGAATAACCATGCATAGAGACACAAGTACAATAAAAAATGATAAGAAAAAATGATTATAATAGATTGATATATTATTACAATGATGAGAGTTCCATATATAGAGAACATATAGTGACCATCCATGATAAGATGTGTCCCTAGGATAAGAAATAACTACTTATTTATTATATATATTTATACCTTGTATTATAAATATCATGTGTGTGTGTGTGTGTGTGTGTGTGTGTGTGTGTGTGTGTGTGGAAGAATGTATTCCCGATGTTGTCCAAACATCAACCAATAAATTTGAGCCCGATAATGTAGATGCCCTCATGGACAATACTCGGGTCTCAAACATATTCGTGAGAGCATGCTAGCTCCAATTCTTCCAAAAGTTCAAAGGGGGAGATCCCCAACTCACAATGGAGTTCATTCATATGTTTGATGGGTTCCAGGTCAAATTTTGAGGGTTGAGATTCAATGTAATTGAATCCTCCAATGCCAAAGCTACTAGATCACCACACAATGGGGAGAGGTAGTCAAAGAATATCAAAGTTCCTAAAGAGAATTGGGCAATGTTCCTCCGACATCCTGAACAAATACAGAGTTTCTGAAAAGGATACCCTCGATCATAGGTAATATCCCCTTGGAACAAGGTCGCATATTATATTCAGAAGTATATATCATGTATGGGAAAGAAAGAAATGAAGAAGCAAGGTCAGTATGGGCAAGCAAGGACAAAGACTCAACTGTGAGTCTTGCATGTCAAAACAAATAGCAATCAAGTCATACCCAAGTTTCCTTAATATTAGTTTGTTGGAACTACAAGGGTTACCCATGGAGACAAGGACATGGGTTAGGACCTATTGCGGAAGATAGAGACATAATTTTCCTCATAGAAACACATGAGCATGAAGGGTGCAAGACACCTTTGTTTGAAGACTATTGGAAGATAACAGTGTGGAACAAGGCAGCAGGGAATGGAAAAGGGAACGGGGGTATCATGGTATTAGTAAGAGAAAAAGAAGGTTGTTTCATTCAACTAGAAAAAGAAGACCCAAATAAGGAATTTGTCTGGCTCAAAATATCAGAAAATGGAAATCACATTAGAATTGCAGCATGCTATTTTGTGCCGCAAGTTTCAAAAATCTACAAAACTAGAGGGCTTGACCACAAAGATCCCTTTGCAGCCCTAAAAACAGATATTGCAATATATTCTTAGTTAGGTGAAGTCCTTATAGTGGGGGATTTCAATGATAGAACTGCAGGTGAACAAGCTAGCATTCTTTGTTGCAAAGAAGACAGTGACCTTATCTAGCTTATAGAAGAGAGTAATCATCAATGGGAACGAATTTCAAAGGATAAAGGTTGCAATCTCTTTGGACAATAATTGCTTACGCTATGTGGGGCTTTCGATTTAGTCATTTGTAATGGTTTGACTAGATGGGAAAAGTCTGGTGATTTCACTTGCAATACTTACAATGGAGCAAGTGTTGTAGATTATGCAATTTGCTCGCATAGTTTGTGTGGGAAAATGGAGGAAGTGTTGATTGGAGATCAAATTTGGAACTTAAAATCAGATCACGAGCTAATATATTTAAGTTTCTCTTGGACTGGAAAGAAGCAATTAGGGTCAAAAACTCAGTGTGTTGAACAAAATCCCCCAAATGGCAGAATTTTTTTGACTCCGGAGAATTGTAATACCTTCAAAAAAATGTTAGAGAGGCTCTTTGAGAAGGAGGAAATCTCATTTCATGGCCTTCATAGTCACAGATTAACACATTTAATTCAAAGCGCACTTGCTGAGTGCAAAAGAGAAAAAATTAAGAAGTCTAAAACAAATTGTTTTCTGGTTAATGCTTGGTTTGACGAGGAATGCAAAAAGGCAAGGAGAAGGTGGAAGGAATCAGACAAGGATGGCATAAAGCTCAAATCTTACAAGCATATAGTAAGAAAGAAAAAGGTTGATTTCATGGTTTCAAGGAGAGAAGAACTGATATTCCTTAGGAAAAATAACCCCAAACTATTTTGGAAGGAGCTCCAACCGAAAAAGGTGAAAACTGAAAACAACATTACAGCTTCTAATTGGTTCAACTATGCAAGACAACTTTATGAGCAGGATCCCAAGGTTGATCATCCTCCCTTGGTCAACATAGACACAAAACTCTTCATGGTGCAAGAGGTGGAGATGGGTATCAAGAGGTTGGGTGCTGGAAAAGCAAAAGACTTAGATGAACTCCAAGTAGAGTATATAAAGTGGGGCTTAAAAATTCTCTCACCTCACATCACAAAAATTTTCAACAACATCATACAGCAGGGGTTCCCCACAGATTGAACAACTAGTATGGAAATACCTCTTTTCAAGAGTGGTGACGTGAATAATCCCTCCAATTATAGAACCATAATGATAAACCCCTTGTTTGCAAAGTTATTTGGAAGCATGTTAGAAAAGAAAATCAGCAAGTGGGCAGAAGAAAGAGATAAACATGCTAAAGGGCAAGCAGGTTTTAGACCTAAACACTCCACAGTTGATCATTGTATAACTTTAAGGTACATCATTGAAAAAGTTTGGGAAAAAAAGGAAGAAGTTTTTTGTTGCTTTGTTGATTTCAGAAAAGCCTTTGACACGGTTCCTAGGGATAAGCTTTGGGGCAGAATGGAGGAACTCGGGGTTCCCGGACATTTGAGAGCAGCTATGCATAGGCTGTATGAAGAGGTGAAAGTCAAAATTAGAACTTCAGTAGGCATTTCTTAAAGTTTTAGAAGCGATATTGGGGTCAAGAAAGGTTGCCCATTGTCTCCTACCCTTTTTGGGTTATATATTGACAAGCTTGAAGAGTGGCTAAATTCGCAAGGGGGTGACAGTATCCATTTGGGCAAGTTCATTATAAGGATTCTTTTGTACGCATATGACCTTATATTGATTCCTAAATCGACTCTTGGTTTGCAAGAGCACTTATGTTCCCTTGAGCATTTTTGTAGAAGGGTGAGGATGCAAGTCAATATTAGTAAAACGAAAGTAGTGGTTTTCTCTAACAAAAGAAAGCATAACCAACATAAGTTCTACTTTGAAGGCAACATTCTGGAGGAAGTTGGAGATTACAAATACCTTGGAATTGACTTCAACAAAAATTTAAGTTGGGATGGTTGTAGAAAGAAAAGAACTTTAGGGGGTCGGAAAGCATTTTATGCTTTTCAAAATAGGTGTAGAGAGGCAAAGTTGTGGGACTGGAAAACCACTCTAACTCTTTTTGGGCTTCTAGTGACTCTAGTGATTCTCTATGGTTGTGAACTGTGGGCCAGTAGCACAACCAAGATGTCATGGAAACAAATTGAGAAAATTCAGAAGCGTTTGATTACAAACAAATTCAAAATTAAAAGTGTAGTTCCTTATGCTATCTTGTTAAGTGAAACAGGGGCTGCTCCTATTGAAGCAATTGCTATGGTGTGAATCATAAGGTATTTGAAAAAAATTGAGCAAATGGAAGAGGGTAGATGGCCTAAGGTTGTGTTTAGTGACAAATTGTGCAAAAGAAAGAAGACTTGAATGCGGAAAAATAACGAATGGTTTAGTAAATGGGGCATTTTCTTGAGCATGTGTCCTACAAACAGTAAAGAGATAAAAACTTTTGTTATGGATAAGTTCCACAAACGTACTTGGGAGAAAGATCTAGGGAGAAAGAAGAAGTACTACATTGAATAGTTTAACCCCACTCATAACCATCAACAAAAGGCGTACATAGGGGCCAATATTTCTTGGAGATATAAAATTCTTATTGCTCAACTAAGGACTAATTATCATCAACTTCATTGTGAAACAGGGCATTGTAAAAGGCCAAAAGAAATGTGGGAGGAAAGAGTATGTATTTTGTGCTCTTCCGGAAAAGTGGAAACAAAAAAACATTTCATTTTAGAATGTGAGGCCTTCAAAGACAGCAGGGAAAAGTATGCAGGTATTCTTGTAGCTAGTTCTTGGGATAATCTATTCAGTGAAGAGTTTGTCGAGAGGCTGGGAGCGGTTATTGTAAAACTTCACAGGAAAAGGGTCGAATACAAAAGCCAGATGGAAAAGCAATCTGTCCCATAAGCTATTTTTAGCCTCGTGGACGTTAAAAAATACTTTCTTTCTTTCTTTCTTTCTTTCTGTGAAGGAAGACACGGTATAGTATATTTCTATCATGTATGTTTAATGCTCCATCTAAATGGTAGCTAGCCCATTCATTTTCCATTTTACCTACACAAAATCCTAGGCAAGATGGCAACGTTATCTCTCGTGCTAACATAGTCTCAGACCATGTTGTACCACCATGGGCTCATCAAATATCTTTTGGTGAGAAAATTACAAGAACACAGCTGGGAATGGGATGCATTCCTCACTAGAAGGGTTATTTTTCGTAAACCCAAAGCCAAGGTTCTCCATTTTGTATACTCTTGCACTGCAAAACAAAAGGACGTTGTGTGGTCAACTTCCTCTGCCCCAATGCCAATGACTAGACAACAGTCTCGAATTTTGCAAAAGAAAACAAAAATTATTGCCACTGTAGAGCCAAGGGAGAATCGAGCTGAAATATCCAAGGCACAAAATGAATGTGGGAAAACACCAGGTCAAGAGGGGGATGATGATGACCATTCAAATAAATTATGCATAAATATCATTGATTCAGAAGAAGAAGAAATGGAGCAAGCTTCAGATTACCAATCAATACGGTATAAGCCAACTCAAAAATTTGAGGAATCTTCATCTCCAAGGAAGAAAGGTAAAACTTCTCTCGTTTCCAAGTCAAATTTGTATAAAAAATCCTCTTATCTGAGATTGTTGAGAATGATAGATCGATTGAAAGTTAAAATCCAAAGGCTTAAGAGGAGACTAGCAATATCTCAAAAGCAAATTTCTGAGCTAGAGGTCTTGCTAGGGGAAACAAATTTAATACAACAACCAATTTCAGAGGAGTAAACTAAACATAATAATGATATTTTTGACCTTGATCTTGTCCAAGACCAAGACCTTGAAAACAATATTGATAATGATCAGATCTCTTAAGGAGATCTAGAAGAGATTTTTTATGAAGAGAACAATAGAGAAGAGGTGCTTGAGGAACAACTTTCCACACCAAAGACTGGTAGACTTCTCACTTTTGTTGATCAGTTTGTGAATGTTATTTTAGATTATATTTTAACAAATACATTTTCTTTTGTTCAATTGAAGCATGACCTCCCTAATTGGACAAATAAGGATGAATTGTTTGATTTGGGTTAGTTAACCAGGAAATTCACTAGCGAGTCATTCAAAGGCTAGAAGAGAAGTGGTCTCACATGTGCCTTACCCAAAAAGATAAATGGAAGGCCATAACTAGCGAGTCATTCAAAGGCTAGAAGAGAAGTGGTTTCACATGTGCCTTACCTAGAAAGATAAATGGAAGGCCATAATTAAGCATTATAAGGAGTCATTAGCAAAATTTCATTAAAAATTGTAGCAGGTGTGTCAAATTGCCTTGCAGGGAATGACGTGTAGGCCCCCATCTAGAGTATATTCAGTATTTTTACATGAAAGGTGGATTAGATTTCAAATACAATAGGCTACAACAGGGAGTGATATTATTTTTTTTACCTCATACCAATCTTTAGAGGCATTCTCTCCTGCTTCTCAGCATAACCAAGATCTTCTATGTGAACTCTATCAGTTTGACTTTCTCTTGCCAAATAACTCGCAATGGAACCCCAATCCCTATGTGGGGGATGTTCAGTTGAGAGTATTTTTATCTCACTTCTATAACCAAGTCCTCTAGAAGGAGGCCTCTCAGTTCTATGAGAATATAGAAAGAAATTCTAATTCTTTTTTTAGACGAATATCCTGTGCACATGATTATCCAAGAGGATCACTTCAGAATAATTGGGGATCCATAATGCAGTTATTGTCGACAATGTCAACAGTTAACCCTAGTAAAATATGAGATCATTCTTCACCAACATGTTATAGAGGCACTTATGGACTCCCATGAACGTTGGACACAGTTTCCCAACTCTTTGAGAACAAAGGACCCCACATCTTATCCTTTATTCAACTTGGTCATGGAAAGGGTTGAGTTCTATGCTACCTCATTGAGAAAGATTGGTGTTCGTTGGATTGGATTAAGGTTTCACTTTCCACTTATATTGTGTCTAACTAGGACTTCATCTTATCCTTTATTCAACTTGGCCATGGAAAGGGTTGAGTTCTATGCTACCTCATTGAGAAAGATTGGTGTTCGTTGGATTGGATTAAGGTTTCACTTTCCACTTATATTGTGTCTAACTAGGACTTATAGAGTTATCATAGAGTGGGACGAGTTCACAAAGATAAAGTGGGACATGTAGAGAGGACCATCGGGTTCTATACCTCAAATGAATTTGGTCAGCCAGACTTCAATTGGGGTGATCTCCATGCAGGCCTTCCAGAGCGATATTACTGGGTTGCATCGGAGACATGCAACCATTTTGGGAAGGGGGAGATGAAAGGCCTCCCATATGGTATTTTTTAATCTTTATTTAACCCTTGTATTAACTCATCCTTGTACCATTTTCATATCTACTTATTTTCGTATCCACTGGTTAATTATTAAGTTGTTATATGATGAATTGGCTCTTAGGATTAATGAACTATGTTTTAGTTTTTTTTCTATGAATTTGATTAAAATATTTGATTAGTTGTTTTTCATTTCCAAAGTATGTGTTTAACCTATGGTATGAAGCGAAAACATCTTCCTTAGGTCATTAAGGAAGCTCCAAGCATTGATGAAATTGGTTATGAGGTATCTTGATGAAATTGGTTATGAGGTATCTTTGAGCAAGGAATTCGACCACATGTGGGAATCATGGCTCAAATGGATCGTTGAGCACCATTACTCCAATATTTCATTCCTAGAGAGTTGTTGGAGTTGTTTTACCAATAACTAACCACCAACAAGGATCGTGGGCTTCAATTGGATCATGTTGGAGTGATGATATCGCCCCTCATTCATTGTTTGAGCATCCTAGGTGCATCTAAAGTTACTATTGTTGTTATCATTGATTTCCCTCATACCCATGTTGCCAGATTGATGGTCCAAGCTCCCTCCTCCAATAGATCATACCTGGCACAAGGTACGAGTTTGTTAGTTTTAGACATTTAGTCTTCGTTTTCTAAACATGGGATTCGGCCCAACACTATATGTATATGTGATTTGGCCCCAAGAGGGCAGTGGACAGACATTTTCATGTTGAAATGAAGCTCTGAACTTGTGTTGAATTTCTGAACACGATTTGTTGATTAATAAAAGCTATTTCATGTCATATATTTTGGAGAAGTTTTAGTTTGTATTCTGATTATCTTTAAGGATGTTAGGCACCTGGAGCAAGGGCCCACTCCACAAGGTATTAGGCTGCCCAATGTTTTTATATTTATATTTTGAATGTTTCATGTGTATTATTCAGATTAAGTAGATAAATGTTCATTAGATGTATCTTCTGTCTTAGATCAGATTTATGATTTGTGGATTATCTAATTTTTTCCCTATTCAAATAGATTGATTGTTAAGTTTGTTTGTAGTTTTTAATTACATGAATAAGTGTTAAGTTAATTAAAACCCCAACTCAGATTTAAAGAATTAGCTTGTTACTTGGTTATTTATGCACATCCTTAAACTTACTTTCAATTTTCAAACCTAAAACCATAGTTAGTAGTCCCTCAAAATCAATCCAATTCTCCATCATCTTGCACAAACAATGTATGTGACTCAAATAAAAATAAAAATAAAAATAAAAATAAAATAAAAAATAAAATAAAAAACAAAACAAAACAAAACAAAACAAAACAACTATAAGAACCTTGGTTCATAAAACTAAATGATTAAGTACCTTTATCCCTATAATTTACCTATACAAGAACATTTTCACTTGCCACTAAGAGTAACACATATATGAAGATATTTCTTATGATATTAAAAGAGAAGAGAGCACAGAATAGGATTTGATGCCCTTTATATCCTTAGTATATGGCACATAAAACGTTATATCCTTGATCATTGAAGGTCCCTTGATACAGTGGACATGACTGATTTAAAGCAGTGATTCTTAATCTTGAGCAGTAAAAGTGGTCGTCTTCTGATTTTTCTTGTTTGAAATAATCCAAATTTGGTTGATTTAGCTTTCCCAAATTCGAGAATACAACGGTTAGGTTTTAGGTATATGCGTTGGATTTTAGAGTTATTAAAAACACTATCTCGAGATTCTTGAAATATTGAGTTGGAGGACCAAAGAATTTAGATCAGACAATTTATTTTAATTTTTTTTTTTGGATTTGGAGACCTTGCGGAATCTTCTTTTACCGGTTTAAAAAAAAAATGAGGCTGCTTCCTGTGACAGCAAACTTACATTGTGCCTTATACAGATTTTCCCTATGCGTCGAGCTATAGCTTCTATGGATAGGAATCTGTGACTTTTTAGCTTCTATTGATAGGATTCTGTAATGTTTTTTGAGCATCCAACTTGGTGAAATTATTGTTTAAAATTTCTTTCCCGGTTAAGATAAATTTAGCCAGAGTTAAGTGAACTTTATTATTGTCCAGTTGGGTTATAATCTAGTTATACATTAAGCAAGGTTTTCATCTTTCTTCAATGGAGATCCTACACTCAGAAGAGAATGGCAAAGAGAATTGATATGTGGTCTATTGATAAGCAACCGGGTGCTTATCAATATGACCAGGATGACATTTTTCATTATTGTATGCCTCGACACCAATATGTTGCAGTTTTAACCCTAAATTTTGTTGAATTCTCCACTGTCATGTTGTCATGTTGAATAGGTAGAAACTATAATGTGTTAAATAGTAGTGGGGAATGCAATTTAAATTATAATGAAACAAAGTTTACGAAGGTGTATATATCTTAGTCTTCTGGACTTGAACTTGTTACTCTTTATAAGGAAACATATATTCTTTCAATCATCATATTGAATAGGTAGAAACAATATTCTGTTAAATAGTAGTGTTTTATGTATTTTGAATTATAAGAATTTCTTTTGGCTTAATTTTATAACCTTTAGTATCTTTAAAATTATATATATATATATATATATATATATATATATATATATATATATATATATGTTACACTAGTGTTAGGAAGGTGTGTAGTAGAGAGTTTTTTTTCAAATTTACAGGAAACTTGAATTTAGATTACAATGATATTTGTATTTCAATAACATTGAAGTTGAATGGAGGACAATGTTTCTCTCCTAATAACAGCTACAATATTAAAATTACTAATTTAATTAAAATTGCCTGGCAATTAAATGATTAGATGAATATATTTAACTTTAATGTAGAACTGTATCTATAAATATTTCATTAAAAATGAGAAACAAGAGTGAAATACATATATACAATTTTAACATCTTTTTTAAAATTAAACTTTACATATATAAACTTCAAACATCTTTGTAAAATTGAAGCATTTTTTTATTGAAAAAAACAAAATAGTCAATCTATGGTTGGTTGATATCAACTACAGTGGAGCAAATGGGGTATTGATTTATTTGTGAAAACATGGAAATGCATTAAAACTTTTCATATCCACAACTATAAAGTGATTACTATTAAGTTTTAGATTGCTAATTTTTGAAATAATATTTACTAGTTTAGCTTTAGTTTTATAGTGATATTTTGGATAAATATAGTAGAAATATTTGTAAGAAATTATGTATTTGTAATAAAGGAATAAATATATTTACATTTTTTTTTTTTTATTGTTTTAATTTAAAGCTCTTTATTTCATAAACTCTTTCTTTAAGCTCCCATTTCTTTGATGTTAAAGCTCCCCATAAGCTCTACTAAGTTTCCAAAAGGAGTTCCCAGATCCAATTGAGAACGTTCATAACTAGTTCCCAAACTCCCGAAATTTCGGAAGCTTGAAAACTAGATGTTGAAAATGTGGAGAGCAGTTCTCGTGCAACTATATATATATATATATATATATATAAGGAAATCTATTTTAAAGGTCCATGATGAAAATTTTACAATTGGTGTATGAGACCTCTTTTTTTGTGGTACAAGGGACCCCCCTCAGCCCAGTTTGAATTTGAACATGTGACCTCTTAGCCATATTTAATTTTACATAAAACTATATATATATATATATATATATATATATATATATATAATTAAAATTCTCTTTCTATGAGAAAAAAAATTAAAAAAGGTTATTTACGGATATTAAGTTAGTGTTAAAATTTAATTATAATAAAAAATTAAAAGGGTGAAAAACTACTCTATATATAATAAACTTAAATGATTAAAAAAAAAAGCTCAATTAAGTAGAAAGATAAGTAACTATAGTAAACCAATATCAAAATGATTTTTAAAATTACATATAATTTTCTCATTGAAAATGAATAACTATAATGTAATATCAAAATGATTTTTAAAATTACATATAATTTTCTCATATATTAAATTAAGTAATATATGTAAAAGGTTCATTATCATCATAAAATTTATTTTTTAGTATAAGATATTTTTCAGTATAAAATATATTTATATGAAATAATTTATGTAGCAATACAAACCAAGTGATCTTGGTTTTTAAAAAAAAAATTCTATAAAAACTTCATTATTATCATAAAAAAAAAAAAAAAATTAAAATTTTAAGTACAAAATATATTTATATGAAATAATTTATGTAGCAAGTAAAAGAGTTTTAATTTTTATTTTTTTTTAACAAGATAGATATATAGTTTTTTTTTAATAGAATAAATTTAAATTTCGTGAAACAATAAGTATACAAACCAATCAAGTAAAAGAATTTTTTTATTTTTTTTTTAACAAGATAGATATATAGAAATATATAGTTTCTTTTTAATAGAATAAATTTAAATTTCGTGAAATAATAAGTATACAAACCAATCAAGTAAAAGAATTTTTATTTTTATTTTTTTTAAACAAGATAGATATATAGTTTCTTTTTAATAGAATAAATTCAAATTTAGTAAAACTATAAGTATACAAACCAAATGATCTTGGTTTTAAAGTCTTTGTGAAAGTTTGGGATAGTTATGATACTTTAACATTTTTATGAAGATTTAGCACACAAATTTAGACATATACTAGGTGAAATAAATATATTATAATGATGACTTTTCCATGAAATTAAGGTTGAGTAAAAGTTGTGTTGAAATGCAGTTTAAATTATTAAGGTTGTTTTGTTAATCATTGTTAATCTCATTTATGTCAAAAAAATCATGTTTTCCCAACATTCAGGGGAAATAACTAAACCTTTTTTTGGAACCCTTTATAATCACTTGGCATATTTGATGTTTAATGCTTGCAATGAATTATCATATGATTCTAAATGCCTTCCTTGTTGCACATGAGTGGAAATCTATGATATTTGATTTAATAGGATTATTTTATTCTCCATTGCATTGTTAGATTTCTCTACCCTCCATATGGAGACCTTGACCATGAATAGTTTGAATGTATAGCTCATTGTATATGCATTAATCATAGTGATCATAAGCATTCATTCACCATTCCTTAGAATTCATTTATCTTGATCTCCATTACAAAATTTAGAATAAGAGATCCTCAATGTAAATCCAAATATTCTAAGGGGTTTTCTTTTTGGATTGGAAAAACGCCAATCTTGAAGTGATAAAAGCTTGGTTAGTGATAAGAGCATCACTTTTATACTACCTCTACACTATTCATGTTGTTATGAACACAAATATATAGAAATAGATATAAATAAAAAATAATTAAATAATAGTAATTAATACATCATAAACTAAAAGACATATCTTATCTAAAAGACATGTTTATTCATGAAAGGGAACCCCCTGCGAAGGTATATAAGTGGGCCGTCATTCTCATTGTAATCGTCTCATCATTATCATCCATCTTTTATACAGTATTTTATAATATAATTTACAATCCTACATGGATTATTGTATTATATCCTTTCTATTTTGGATATTTTCTGTGTGAGTGAACTTTTGTTCATCTCATTTGGTATCAAAGCCTCGTTTCTGATTCTGGCCTTGGCCACCGGACCTTTAGTCAATATTGTTTCCTTGACAACACAACTGCAATCTTTTGACTACTCAAATTTCCATAATTCTTGGAACTTTGGGCTGGTGACCCAAAAACTAGGCCCTTGGCCATTTAACATTAGAAAAAAAAAATTACTCCGCTGCAAGAAAATTCAAAAAAAGATTAGAACCAGATATTAAAATAAAATAAAAAATTGTAAAACATCACAAACTAAAAGTACCGTGAAGGTCATTCTGCTACAAATTCGAAAAAAAAAACAGAAATAAGGAAAAACAAAGTAAGTCTAGAGAAGACACTGTGTTGCCAAAAACATCTAAAATGACTACTATATTGAACATAATATCATCATCACTGTAAGAAAAAGAAAAGCCTCGACACGGAATATTGTTGTTGCACAAAAAAGAAAAAGTGTTGCATCTAAAGGAGATTAACTGCGTCATATCCGACCCATTCACCTTGCAACAATCGGGCTCAAGAGAGATTCGTGACAAATCTCGACACTGAAACCTTGAAGTGGAAATTGCCCTTCGATAAAGTTTGTCCTAAACGTTTGATTGAAATATTGATACCACATTCCGCAAAGAAGATGTTTAACTAGGGTAGATGATAGATAGGATGAATGTCGTCGCCTGCAACGTGGTTTTTTTTGCACTAAGAAGACTCTTTCAACTTCCACCAAAAGTCGCTAAAAAATGAAAACATTGCCATTTTGAGAGGTTGTGTTGACTAGAGGATAATTAGAAGAGTTGAAGTAATAAGTCATTAAGTTGGTTTAACAAATAAAAGAAAAGTGAGTCATATATAATGAACAAGAATAAAAATAAAAATAAACTTTGAAGTAAAAGGGAGGATATATATATATATATCTGCGGTTTTGAACGGGAATAATACTTCTCTTTTTTTTTTCTTTTTTTTCTCTTCTAAGATTATATATCTAGAGTTTTGAACAGGAATAATACTTCTTTGTTTATTTATTTTTTAGGAGATGTTTTATTTCTAAGATTATATATCTAGGGTTTTGAACGGGAGCAATCTCTGTAGTTTTTACCTTTTTTACCCAGAATAATCTTTGTAGTTTCTGTGGACTTCTATGTTGTCTTCAGAAATTATTTTTTGGCTTCTTCAAAAGGTTGAGCATTTGGACATCTGAAATGAGGTGAGTCACTTTTTACTTTGATTCAATTTTAATTTTACGTAAAGAGATTTAAATATATTTTATTTATTTTTTTATTTTTAG
>SNQJ01S0068511.1:25991-42278 GCA_010110895.2 Picea sitchensis | reverse complement strand
AATGGCATAAACATTAACAGTTTTATTACAAAAAAAAAAAAATATGCTCCAGGACATAACAATGACGTCAAATTCAGAAGTTCAATCGTCAAAAGATTTTAAAAATATTTCAAAGATGATCAACCAGGATGATCAAATAACAGTACAAAAAAAACAGGAAAAACTTGACAAAGTTGTTAATAAAGAGGAAAAAATTTGTCGTCTCAAGAATCATAATAAAAATCTTTCGACACAAATCAAGAAATTAAAGAATAAAAATCAAGGTGATCAAAAGTTAGAACAAGCTAATAAAGATTTCAAGAATAAATTACTTGAAAAGGATGATTAAATGTGTCACCTTAAAAATCATCATCAAGAGTTGATCGAACAAATTAAAAAGTTAGAAGATGAAAAAGAGTTGCAACAAAAAATGTCCCATCAAATCGTCAGTGCAAGATCAATGGCCGATAAAGAAACAATGACCAAACCTGTTGAAATAGAAAAGCTTCAAGTTAAAACAATCCAAACTTTACAAAAAAGAACAAAAATCGATCTAGTCGATTCACTAGAAGCATCAAAAGTTGAAGAAAGTTATCTCAAACAAAATTCACAAGAAATTAGGATGCCTTATCATCATCCAAATCACAAGGATCGTTACAACCAACAACAAGATCAATCGAAATATAAACAAGTTTTCATGAAAGTAGATTTGAGATGGATCACTCCCGAAAAGATGCAAAATATTACTACAATAATTCAAAGATTATATCATTTTGTTTCGTCAAATGTGGCAACTACAAAAACAAAAGATCATGAGAAAACAGTTCGAGCTAGAACAAGAGACAGGTCGTCTCTAATCATGCTTTGAGGACAACACATTTTTAAGGGAAAGACAATGTTATGAACACAAATATATAGAATAATTAAGTAATAATAATTAATACATCATAAACTAAAAGACGTGTATTTTCATGAAAGGGCACCCCCTACGAAAGTATATAAGCGGGCCCTCATGCTCATTGCAATCATCTCATCATTATCATCTATCTTTTATAATATAGTTTACAGTCCTACATGGATTATTGTGTGATATCCTTTCTATTTTGGATATTTTCTGTGTGGTGAACTTTTGTTCGTCTCACATGTAATATTGCCTAACTGGACCAATATTCAAGGGGTGTGAATCAAGGGTTAATACAATATAGAAATGTCAATGTGGGGAATGAAAATTGAAACCTCTTTCACATGTAAATGGATCCTTAATTGAAAGATGTAATTTTGAATACCTTATTGTATATTGTTTTCACATATCCGTATATGTGTTTATCCCAATCATGTTTTGGATTGGTTATATGGATATGAAATTATCAAGTTTTGGACTTTGACTTTTACAACTATTTTATCCATGGTGTTTTTTTTTAACGCTGCTTATGGTATTAATGGGATTAGAAATTGGCAATGTAGTTATAATAATGCAAACCAAATGGAAATTTAGTATGTATATGATGGAGTAATAAAAATAAGATGGATTCATGGTGATCATTTAGGCACATTGAAAGATTATTTGGTTGACATTGCTCTGTGGACATCACCTCTCAAGGGGGAAAGAAAGGTAACACAACGAACTTGAGAGGATAGTAGTACAATTCCATGAAAGTACATATCAAATGAAAGGGGTAAACACCTTAGCATAAAGTCGATATTCTCCTAGCTAGTCAAATATTGGTGATAGTTGAGTGGAGTGCCCAATTTGAATCACAACAATATGAAATTTTTGCAATTAGAGCAACTAATTAAAGCTCAGGTGACTCAATGGATAGCATTGAAATGTTATATGAAAATGTAATAAATCCTAGGGCCAATTTATGTGATGATAGAGAAGGGGTGTCTCTCTCTCTCAAGTGGCAACATCTCTTAAGGATATTGATGAGCGAATGGAGCAAAGTAAATAATGAATAAGGAGGATTGAAGGGTCATAGTGCTGACCTATATAATTTAAAGTGTCAATTTAGGAAGATATGAACTAAAATGCTTGTAATTGGCAAGGAATGGCAAGTTATAGATTATAAAAAAGTTTAAATGTTTAAATATTCAAAGTATAACAATTGTATACTTCTTGGTTTCTAGATATTCAAAGACAAAGAAAATAGCCCGTGTATAAATGAGTCTTAGAAACTAATGAGCAAACACCTAGCATCAAGAATAATAAACTTGAATGCTAATTACGAGTTATGTATTTGATAAGCTAATCGTTCCAAGGGTGATCGATGATAATTACTAGGTGGTGGATAAATCACTAGAGTTTAACCATTCATTCTTGTAAGTAACACAAGAATCTTGGTTAACAATCAAAATTTTATGAGGGTGAGAATATAAAATTCGGATATTGATGATTTAAGGCATGCTAGTAAGGCTAGTAATAACTTATGTTGAATTTCACCAAATTTCACCACGTGGAAAATAATACATGCTTAGAGATTGTGGACCTAGAAGTTGGGGCTTACTTGGAAGTTAATGGTGTACTCAAATAAGGAAAATATATGGAAACTTAAGCATACTAATAGGATGACGATACCTACCTTGTAAATTGCCAACTTTCTTGGGGAAAGAAGAGGAAATTATTATCGGAAAACAATTGGTATCTTGATGACAACACACACTCATTGTAATAATGATTCTCTGTACATATAGTTTGGGATAACAAATTTAACCAAGTAGATCCATGTGTTAGATGGATGTTTTAATGATAATACTTGCATTAGATGTGATAATTGGTATTCCTTGTATATATAATCATGCAAGTTAGGGGTTTGATTTTGTTGATGAATCATGATAAAAATGTCATTGATATTTTATAACTTTGCATGCAGTATGTGTTGGGATAATGATGTTATGTTATCTTAAGAACCCTAAGATATTTACATATGATGTTATGCTATACTAACATGTGATTCCATTTAATTATGTTGATAAAGGCTATGTCTTTGATGAAAACGTATCGAGGTTATATTTCTTATGATAACATGATATAATTGCATGGAATTAACTTATGATAAGATGTTTTATGATGTCATGCGTGAGCATGCGGTGATGACATGCAAAAATTAACATGTGGATTGCTTCTATGAAATATTGATATTATGATTATAACTAATGCATTGATGACATGTTGTGAGGTGGTGATTGTCAGGTTATCCACCAATGGGCCGGTCTATTTGATGATCTTGTGGAGCCCATACCTACAAACGAAAATATATACAAAGTAACACCTTATGGGCAAGAGACAAACTCAATCAACCAACCTATGTCAGTGGGTTTTTTATCGAGTATAACTCACAATGGGAAATGAGACCATCATCGGTAATACTTGATATTGGAGTTGTGATGCCAAAATCCAAAAAACAACTAGAGAGTTGTTTGTTGATGGGGTTGTGTGATTGGACTTTGATGCATGGGGTTGTGTACTCGAGGGAGTATAAGGAAGGAGTTTAGGTCAAGCCTTTCAAGATGGTTGGTGTATGTAAGTATTGATCCAAATGACAGATGTATGTGAGTATTGATCCAGATCACTGGTGTATATGAGTATTGATATGGATTCATGCTCAAGCAAATAAGGTCCGGTGCCCTAGAGCCCTAATAGACCTAGATGTCTTGGTCGAGTGCCATAGAGCCCTCATATACCAAGATAAGGTCTACTGCCCTAGAACCCTAATAGACCGAGAGGATTTAAGTCTGGTTACGAAAGTTGGGAAGATGTTAGAGTGTTGTTCATGATTCCTGGGAGATTTTGATGTCTGTTGTAGCAAGTGGCCTTAGACTAGTTAAACAAAAGGTGTTGTGGATTATGTGAGGAGAAAATAATAAAAAAAAACACTATAAGTAACATAAATAACGTTAACTTTGGGAGGAAGTTCCTTGAAGGGAGGAATATGTAATGCCCCGTATTATTAAATAAGTAATCATAATAATAATAGTAATAATAATAAAAATAATAGTAATAATAATAAGCAAATATTTAAATAGTCTAAAAATAGAAAGTAAAGAAATAATAAATAAAGTAAAAGATTAAATTAAATAAATAAAAGGAATTACTTTATTAATAGAATAAAGGGGAAAACAAGAAAAGATCAATTAAAGAAACCTAAATTAAGAAAAGATAAAAATTACAAGATTAATTATTTAATGACAAGTGTAACTTATGCATGTAACTTATTGCATGAATGGGTAAGAAGAATTATTTATAACGGAGAAGAAAGTTTGATATATTTTGCTTGGGCAATTTAAGGAAAAGGCTTGGAAACTGACATAGGTAGTTGATTGAGGGCTCGAGGGTTGGTTGGAAAGAGAGTCGTCCCCCACACTTTGTTGCGGCATGCTGGATCAAAGCTTGGAGCGTAAGAAATCAACATGTATAGCATTATAAGTCAAGGTCTTCACCTCTAAGGTAAGTCTTTCACCACTCACTCATTCTCATCAATTACGTAATCAATATCATGTATTTCTACTTTGTTCAATTAATGGTTGCAAATTGCTACATTTATTTATGTTTTTTATTAAATTAGAATTTGGGTCATTACAAAGATTGCATCTTATCAGAGAGGCTCACACCTCCAAAGTTGCAGGACATTTTCGTGTTGGGAAGACAGTTGCTAACTCAAAGGTACGCGCATTAGCCCAGAATGCAAGAAGATGTAGAACAATATATTAGAGGATGTACATATTGTTATATCAACAACTCCAATAACAAAAAGCAACATCTACACCATCCCTTACATGCACCCACTCAACCTTGGCAAAGCATTTCCATGGATTTTGTGGAAGATTTACCAACAATTAGGAAGGGACATGACTATTTTTTGTGGTAGTTGACAGGTTTAACAAGATGTGCATTCTTATGCCTTGTAAAAAGACCATCAAATGACAAGAAGCAACAAACATGTTCTTTGAACAAGTATGGGTGCACTTTGGGATACCAAGGAGCATCATCTCAGATAGGGATACCATATTTCTCAATGCATTTTGAACTACATTGTGGGAGAAGATGGACAATAAGTTAAAGAGATTTAAAGCATTATATCCACAAACAAATGGGCAAACAAATGTAGTCAACATAACTTTTATGCAACTTTTGAGGGGTTACAATCAGAAGCATCTGAAGACCTGGAATGAAAATATGGTCTATATACAACACTCTTATGACAGAGCAGTCCACACTTCTACTGGTAAGTCATCTTTTGAAACTTGCTTAAGATATTTGTCACCTTCACCCTTAGATGTTGTATGTGGGCAAGAAGTGAGAGAGGACCTCACAGGAGATGCATTGAAAGAAAAAAAATTGTTGAGAAAATTAAGCAGATCCATTTTCAAGTATTGTAAATGTTGAAGAAATCACAGAAAAAGTATAAGGCCAGACATGATCAACACGGAACTGAGAAGTCATTCAAAGTGGGAGACAGGGTTTGGTTACATCTGAATAAGAAAAGACTATAGGGCCTTGGTAAGAAGATCAAGCCTCTATGGTATTGCCCTTTTGAAGTATTGGAGAAAGTAGGAGATAACACCTACAGATAGTCTACCCATACATGTGCAATTACTTAGTAGCGAATGTGGAGAATTTGAAACTATATGAGCATTCCATGTTGGATCAAGAGGAGGAGTAGGTCCTACCTACCATAGAGGACAACAACAAATGCTTAGGCAGAGTTGGAAGAGGACACAATTATGCAGAAGAGGTCCAGAACTACGAGACAAGGGTAGCATGACCTTTGACAAATTGGGTTGAAATCACAACTTCCAAGCAAGGCAAAATGGTAGTCCAAGGAGAAGGTAGAGGAAAAATTTCCTCACCTCATTCAGTGAAGCTATTGGGGGCCAAAAGCCTCCCTAAATGGGGAGGTAGATTCAGATTGGATCATTATATAATTTTTCAACTATCTTGGTACTTTCTAGGTGGAAAAATTGGAGGAATTAGCATGCAGAGCCATTTTAACAATTGATCCCAATTTGGAAAATTGGATGCAAAAAATTATATGAAATATTTCGGATCCATTTGGAGGCATCAAACGACATTTTTTTATTCAAACCTACCCTGAAGAAAGATGCCATATTCTACACACCAAGACCTTTCCAACAGTGCAAGAATTGCTTCAATCGAAGCTCATATGCAAAAGTTATGACTCCCACAAGTTGACCTACATTGTTCACCACTATGGTACAAGTGGATGCTATGTCAACCCCCATTACTCAAACATGTGGGGCTAGCCACATAATTGATTTTCAAGAACATTCTAGAAGGTGCAAACCTTATCACTAATTGAGGGTTGAGGAAGTCAAAACCCTAACCCTAGACAATTATTAAGCTATGTTAAATACCTGGCCGCTAGGAGGAAAAGGGGTTTCATTCTTTTGTATTGTACTTGTTCCATAGTTGAACATAGCATTCACAGAGTCATATTTTGAAAGTATATCAGAGGAGGTAGGATATTATGTAACAGTCGTTCAAGCCACAGTGTCAAAGGAAACTCCATAACTAAAGAAAATAGAGCAGAGCATAGGCTTCACCTTCTAGCTGGGTTTCCTCCCATATTGAGGTTCTCATAATACATCTTGTGTTCAATTGTGTGGATGGTGTGTATATTTTTGTCTTTCTTTCATTTTTGTATTCAATTTATTTCATAAATTCAAGCAAAGCTAGTAATTAACTAATCTAGGATACAAGGAAATAAACTGCAAAAATCTAAGATTTCAAAATAGTTTAAAATTTGTTGTGATGAATTGTTCCAAAGGAATATCCATGATAGTTTGCAAATCAATAGAGGTTTGTGTATCTTATCTCAAGGAAACAATGAAGGGCCTCGAGTATGGCAAAGAATACCACTATCCCCCAAGTGCCTACCGATGAGTCTTCTATGGCAAGCCATGTGATGTAAACCATGTTGTAGAGGGAGGTCAAACCTCTGATTGGAGAAAAAAAATGTCATAAGCACCCTTACTTATTTTGGATAACAAGTAAATGATTTGATAACATATACTAAATGGTTTGATAACCATAGCTAAATGGTTTGATAACATATGCTCACACCCAACTCAATGCCGCTAAATGGTTTGATAACATATGCTCACACCCAACTCAATGCCACTTGACCATTTTTTATAAAAAAAATAATCAACCAAATTATATTGCTAGGGAAAATGAAGGGTATGATGTGAAACACCTACCTAGGTCACCAATGGTACAACTTGATTCATAAAGTGACACACTTATCGAGAGGTAAATTATGAATACACCATGGAACAACATAGTAAGAGACAACAATTTAAAGTGGTATAAGCCCATATAGAATACACCAATGATCACCACAGGTCATTACCCACATCCAAAAAACAACATCATGATGTGTGAGAGGAAGAGCATAAGGTACAACACTCTCTAGTACAATCCCTGTTAAACACCTAACATCATGGGGGTCCATTGAGCAAGTGTTAGAAACATCTCTGGCAAACATCCACGGAAAATCCATAGATCTCATACATATGTGGTACTACTAGTTGTGATCAAAATCACAAGTGCATCAATCTTCTAGTTACCCCTACAAGTCGTGGGGTGACAGGTTATAAATGTTAATGGCGACATGGCAAAGCCTATGAGAGATATCCCTAGATTCAATAGGGAAAGCAATGGTTACAATTGGGCTAAGGTGGACATCCTTGTAAAAAGGATCATGTGCTCAGTTGTACTCTGCTATAACATATGATCTACAAACAAAGCATTCATAAGCATTGTGTTCAAAGTGAATGTACTTATGTCTTGTGAGAAAGAGATAGCATGGTCATTGCACTTGTATTGCCCATTAAGTGTGTGGGTTACCCGCAGTATTGGGTTCACTCTTGCTATGAGCATTTCCTCAACTTCGGTAGGCACAACTAGGACCACTAATTGTTCTTCAAGGTCATGTTGTGCCATATGGGCCCATGTCGATTTCTCTCTGCAATGCATTTACAACAAACATGGTCTCCATACTCTGTAGTTTTGTTTTAATTCCTTGAGATGTTAGAGCCTACTAACATATCAAACCAACCATGCAGTGTACCCACTAGCTCACCGCCATTAGAACCCACAACAAACCTTTTAATTCATATTTATAAAAATGTTTTGAAATTACGCTAGATTGCTTGGCTTCACAAAACAACAATAAACCACTCCCTTCTCACAACTAACCAACGTTTTTAGCTAGCACGTATTCACACATTCTCTGCTTTCAATTAGTTTACATTTTTAAATCAATGTTCAGAACACTAAGTGTGAACTAGTGATTCTTCTTCTCAAAGTGCTCTTCTTACAATAACTCCATTCTATCGAATCCCTATGCAACTTTGGGGGAAATTCTTAGTGCATAAAATCATTACATTCACACTGAAGATATACAAGCATTCTTAGTCTAGACTTCACTGAAGCATGTGACATTGCAATGGCTAATGGTTATAGTTGTGCCTCGTGGCATGGTCAGCCACATGCCATGTTTTAGAATATCAGTAACTATTTCATATATTTGCTACTAGGAGAGCCCAGAGACCAACAAACGAGGTTTTAGTCCAGCATCAAGGAAAAGCACAAGATACAAATCTTAAACATCATAACTCTAAAAGATTGTCATTATGCTTTGTCTTGTGTGATACCAAACTCCAGACGCTAGTTACTAGACTTGCAGATATCCACAAATTACTTCATTATCTTGCTGGTTACAGAGAAAGATTAACTGCACAAAGGTCGAAAGGCTGCACATGCATAAAAGAAACGGAATTATCTGTATTTTCTTGTGTAGAAGTCACAAATAAGCAATATTTCTTGACAAAAGGTTCCGTACATAATATATACCTATTAACGACTTATTAACAAAACCTTCTATTCACTATGTAACAAAGAACTACATCTCTTCCACTTGGATAGAAAAACCACAAGGGCAACACTTAGTCCAGATGGCACTCTCTTCATCATAGCTTTGATTCTCAGCGGGAAATATATGAGTGTGATTTTGCATAGAAATAGATTTGATATCTTTTACGGTTTCATACTTATTTGTGAAATCATTGCTTTGCTGCTCTAGGGAATGGGTATTTCCCTGTGCACTACTAACTTGCAGTACATCACCCCTTCTTTCTTCGAAGGCATTGTCAGATGCAGATGTGCTAGTCTTGGCCACACTGTCGATATTTTCAACTGCTCGCAAATCAGACAATGCAGTAGTTGGGTATGTCTCTTCATAGGCATTTTGCAGTCTTAGCCTTGTTGCAATAGAACGTAAAAGTTGATTCCATCGAGAAAGTGCCTGACGTTCATTCTTTTTCTTCTCTTCAATTTCCCTCCTTTCTTCCTCTTCCGAATAAGCCTGTAATTAGATTGGCCAGTTCTATTATAATTGGCTCTGAATTTCATTTTCATGTAGACCAACTAGAGTAGGTACAAGTTCTCTTCTGCTATAAGATTGGAGATATCAGATGACACTTTCACAAGAGAGAATTTTAGAAGAAACCATTCAAGGCCACATGAACCCAGTAGAAGTTTTGAAAAAGTCTTTTGTAGTCACAAAGGACACAGGAGAGGATACAAACACACACACTAAAATTTGGGTAAATTGCATTCACCATTAGATAGCAAGTACATTACCTGCATAATTGCATCTCTGAATTCCTCACAGATAACAATGCCTTCAAAGATTGGCACTGAACGTCCATTGCGAATCTCAAATCCAACCATGGCTGAAGCAAAATCAATTCCCAGCCTCTTTGCAACAGGCACTAAACGTTGCATCCTTAGGTGCACAGTACCAGGAGGAAGACACTTTTCTGACCATACATCCACATGACCTCTTTCATTCTAGCAACAAGATAATGAAAACATTTATCAAAGAGTAGCCTCGCCAATTGCCTGATCTATGAAAGCTCAAGAATAACATCTAATGATGCACACATAATTATTACATAGGGCAACTCAAGGTATGGCTGTTTAAACTTTATACAAGGAAATGCTATGTTAAAAGAAGATAAAAGCTAAATAATGAAAATATCAAGGGAAGAAATGCCTTTCCTTTGGTTTTACCTTGGCTGGAAATAAGATTTCAAGTTCTGATAAGCAATCAAATACATGACATGCAAACAGAAGAGATGAGACACTCCTATCTACCTTGCAGACTTCCCTCTCAAGCTGCCTCATTTATGGAAAGAAAAAACAATCCTCTTAATTTTTGCTAGTTACTGATAACTGTCAGATGAAGGGGAACTCTTCTGGCTGAATAGGAATAGTTGAAAGAGATGCACACCCTTAATGCCAAGTTTTGGCGGTTTTCAAATAAAAAATTCAGTTAATACACAAGGCATTCAAAACCAAAACATGTCAATTTTTTAAAGGAACAGTACATATGATGCACGCACAAGTAAATTCCAATTATAGGTAAGCCGAATATGCTTAGTTGCATATTTAAGTTTAACCATCACCTTTGGCACAATCCCACCCACAGCAAGGGGCAACTGTAATGGCTCTGTCTGCCATTTCCCAAACAGTACAGTGCTGCGCCCTTCCAAACAGTCCTCTTCCAATAATGTAGGACTGGAAGGATATTCCTTGGCTAGATTTCGCAAAGGCTTCACAACCTGGAATGAAAACAACAATATTACAAAAATCTCAACGATGTGAAATAATATACTCAAAACTCGTCTAAAATTATCATGAGTGGATGACACTGCACTGTAAAAAGATTGCTTGTTCAAACCTTTGCAGGGGTTTCTCCTTTCTTGACTTGCAATCCCTCTCGTAGCCATCGTTCTGCTGTGTGCAGACTCTGGACACATGTTCGAGGATAGACTGGTTGTCCAGCACAAAAGCCAAGTACAGGGCCCTTTGGATAAAGTGTCTGATATTTTGTGAGCCATCTTTCAAGAACATAAAGATGATGACTTCTATATGCCTAAAATAGATGAAGATTGGCTTCCATCAGCAAGAACAAATGGCAGTATTGTTCCTTACATGCATATCATTATCAATAAGTAAAATCTAAGTTTGAAAGGAAACAAAAGTAGTACATGTGTACATTCCACATAAGCAATGCAAGATTAAGAGAATACAACCTGCTGGTTAGTTGGAAGTGGCTCGGTAAAAGTTCTTGTCTCTAGCTCCATGTCCTCTAGAGAACTCCGATCTGCTAGTTGAGCCTTGTAATCTTGAGTCTTTAAAGAGATACAATTTGCATTCTTGGGAAGTTTATTACCATCATTTTCAGTTGACTTGTCACAAACCTGTGATGCTTCTAATTTGACCAAATCTTCAGATCCAACTTTTTCATTTGAACACCCCTGATGATCTATACCAGGACTCTGTGTAGATGGCTGAACTTTTTTTTCTTGGGATGCTTTCATGTCCAATGCCTCTGCAGATGCTTCAGCTTCCAACTCCTTTAAAGGACTCATTGTGACTTCCCACCATTGTGAAGAAACCCGCTGTGGTGCTATGGCCGACCATTTAGAAGCATACCTGAAAACAAGAGCATTTTTATTTGTATATTCATTCATCTTATTAGGAAATCATATGTCAAGAAAAATTCAAGATTTTAGTTGTTTGAGATTGATTAGCTTCTAATGAGGACTATATTTTGAGGAAAATTAAAATCTGTAGTTTATATTCAGAAATATATTTAGAACAGGCATCAAGATACTGAACTTCAGCAGTAAATAAGTAACATGGCTGGACAATATACAAAATAAGACTAGGCAAATCAGAAAGCAAATAGAGTTCTATGAATCTCTTTTATTGTCAAATGTGATATAGTTATAATATATATTATGGAAAACTAAATAGTTCAAATTTGAACTTTTGCAACATGATTCTTTTGAAGGAAGTTATTACACTGCATTGCAGCTCAGGAGTGAACTGTCCTAAATGGAAGCTAAACTTAGCCAAATACTGTCCAGTTAAAGCTTTACTAACTTTCCCTTAGCTCAGAGAATTTGTAGAAGGGAAGGTAAGCTAAAGCAGCCTGGATTAGAAACACATCCTCAGTCAGGAGACAGTAGTGAGATCAACTATCTATGTTGATAAATATCAGAGACAGTTTAAACTTTAAACATTACCTGGACTTCAGCTATGAGGCAGGACGCCTAACCTCCTTGCTCTTCTCAATATATCAGTTGGTATTGTGCTTATTAGAACAAAAAGAAAACTCACTTAACTAGCTGAGCTCTGCTCATGTAAACTTCAAAACCTTTCAGGAACTAACGGAGCTTAGTGATGATAAGGTTACAGCTTGCCTTCTAGCTTAGCCAGGTCAAATTATCACTTACCTGAGCTATCCTTCAGTTATGTAATCAACACAACCCTCCCTCGCTATGCTTCAACAAGTGACCTTACCTTCACTGTGCTCAGGTAAGCAACTACAATCTATCTGTAGTACATTCTAGAATAATCTTCCCTTCAAGGGTCAACCCCTCTTTAGAAGGTCTTGAAAGGTCTTACCTGATGATCCGAATCAACTCCTCATATCAAACTTTGTAAAATAAAAGAAATTTTGGCAAAGATTGAAGTCAGCAATTAACTTGAAGTTCAAAGCTAAAGGCCTCAATAGGGTGAAACAAATCACATAATGGTTGGCATTCCAAGGCAGCTCTATAACAAAGAATGTGGCCTGATGCAAGAGGAACCAAGAGAGAGGGAAAAGAAGATGAAGCTTGGAAAGAAGGGCAGTAGCAAAATGAGGACTCAAAGTGAAGCAATCTGCTCAAAGATCGTGTTGTTGATTGCAGCTTCATGAGACATCCTCAAGATCATTCTCCTCTGGACTGAGTAGAGACATCTATGTGAGGGAGCCCAAGTGTTGGGTGTGCCCATGTGATGGGTGTACGTCAGACTCTAGATTGAGTTGTGATGACGTGTGGTCTCGTGCTTTGTACTCCTCTGGACTGAGTTGAGTCAGCTTGAGATGGTCTCCTTCCTTGTACTCCTGTGGACTCAGTTGAGTCAACTTGAGATGGTTCTCCTGTGGACTCAGTTAAGAGATCTGTTGAGTATGACATCCCTGTGGCTGAGCACAGGTGGACGTGTCCCTAGTGGCTGAGCACTAGTGGATGTGTGAGATCCTTACTATATTGTCTGAGAGTAAGATTTACTTTTACCCCTAATTTGTGATGTAAAGGGTACAAGTCGGCCCCACCATATGTGAAAGATAATTAATATTTGTGTAATGATTAATTATATTACTGAGTTATTGAGGTCGGCCCTATTGTGCCAATAGACACACCTTTTGTTGTGTCAAGTCTTGTATAAATAGAGGTGAATCTCCATTAAGGATTGCACACACTCTCACTTGTCTTCTCATTATTTCAGACCTACTTGTACGGCTGAAGTGCGCATCTTTCTAGGGCACAAGTTTATAGGTTTTGGTAAGCACCCTCTTGTGTGTTAGGTGACAGGTCTATGGTGTGGGGGATCTTCTCTTGAGAATATAGAAAAGGATTGTTGGGTTTTCCCAGGATATTTCTTGTGTTCTTGTGCATGGTTATTCTTCTTGTGATCTTGGTTATTGCAGCACTTGTATATGGTGTTCCTGCATTTGTTTATGGTTCAAGTACATGCTAAATGAAATAATCCTCATGTCCTTGAGCTAAGCATAGAGAAAATTCAACATGGTATCAAAGCAGAGTTCTTGAAAAACCATTGCACAAGTTTTCTAGCAAGCCGTCACCTCCCAGTTGCAGAAAAGTACGGCCCTCTAGGGTTTCTGAGAAAAAGTACAACCCTCCTTCTTTTGTCAGTTTCAGCACTTTATACTTGAGCGTTGCGGCTAATTTTTGCATAGGCGTTTATGGCCTCCTTCAGCACACCTCCAAAGACTCTCAGAGTGCAATTCCGAGAAATTTTGATTTTTGGCCCTAGGGTTTCTAGGGATCCGTAATTTTCTGCAAAATTTCAATTTTTAGGGTTTCTACAACTCATTGAAGGATCTTTCAAGCTTACCAATGTTCTTCTAACTTTCAAGGCTTATTGTTGGCAGTCATAAGTCCAACGAACCTTAGGGTTGCTAGCCTAGCCTAACCATTAGGTTTCCTAGCCTAGTTGTTAAGGGTTTGTGGAAAAATATGCAAACCATGAGGAACAGAACTTTGGTGGCAAATAGGCTTGATGGATCAAGCAAATTCAGTTCCTGGAAATCAAGACTACAGATTACTCTGGAAGAGGATGACCTATTGAGTGTGATAGAAAAGACTCTACCAGAAACAACTATTGATGAAGAGAAGGAAGATTGGAAGGCAGATGACATCAAAGCAAGGAGGATAATCATCTATTCAGTAAGAGATCATCTCCTACCTCGTATTTCCAACTTGAAGACAACTTATGAGATGTATGATGCATTGAAGAATATGTTTGAGAGTACCAACACCCTCAGAGCTCTTACATTGAAGAGCCAGCTTCAACATATCAAGATGACAAAAGCTGACACTGTTGCTACCTTCTTCATGAATATTTCAGAGATCAGAGATCAGTTGAGTGCCATTGGAGAAACCATATCAGACAGAGAACTTGTCTTGACTACTCTCAATGCTCTTCCAAGACATTGGGAACCATTTCTTCAAAGTATCAAGGGTAGAGCAGATCTACCTAATTTTGATCGTCTATGGACAAACTGCACCCAGGAAGAAACCAGACTTATAGCTAGAGGAGTGCAAGACTCCCCTCATGATGAAAATCATGCTCTTGCCTTTCATACAAAGAAAGGCAACAGAATAGATAGAAGAAGTTTCAACAAAGCATTCAAAGATAAGAAGACTTCATCAACTTTATGTCATGAACACAGAAAAGACAATTCAAAGATTCAGTGCTTCAGATGTGACAAGTATGGACACATTGCAATAAATTATCCTACCAGGAAGAAAGGAAGACAATTTGCATCCACTGCAGATGTTGATCCAGAACCACCACAGAGAGATGAAGACATAAAAGATGAAGCATTCTTCTTTTGAAGAACTCACATATGAATTATGCCCGAGTGATTGGTGTTTGAGAAAACAGCTTATACAGACTGATTGTCCGACCAGTTCAAGCCCTGTTACATGATACTATCAGCTTGAGCGAGCTATGGCATAGCAGACTTGCTCATATACATTATAGAGCCCTTCCTGCTCTAGGGAAAATGGTAACAGGCCTTCCAGAGATACATGTTCAGCATGATGGCGTTTGCAGAGGTTGTGCTCTTGGCAAGAATGTCAAAGGGTCCTTCTTGAGTAGTGACAACAAATCCAAGGGGATCTTGGACTTGATACATTCAAGATGTGTGTGGACCCATGATTGTTGCTTCCTTGAACGAATATTTGTACTATGTGCTCTTCATCGATGATCACTCTCGAAAGACATGGATTTACTTCTTGAAGACCAAGGATGGAGTCCTTGCGAGATTTCAAGAGTTTAAAGCTCAAGCTGAGAACCTGACCGGGAGCAGGATCAAGGTGTTGAGATCAGATAATGGAGGAGAGTATATCTCTAGGGATTTCAGTGATTTATGTATTGAGGCAAGGATCAAGAGGGAGTACATCGTTCCTTATAACCCTTAGCAAAATGGGGTTGCAGAGAGGAAGAACAGAAACATCATTGAGGCAACCAAAGCAATGATACATGATCAAAATCTACCTTTGATTCTGTGGGCAGAAGCATCCATGACAGCAGTGTATGTTCAGAACATGAGTCCTCATCAGATTTTAAGAACATGACTCCTGAAGAAGCTTTCACCGGAGTGAAGCTTGAGGTTGGACACTTCAGGATATTTGGGTGTCTAGTATACTTTCATGTACCCAAGGAGAAAAGAACCAAGCTAGACCCTTCAGGCAAAAAGGGTACATTTGTGGGGTACAGTGAATATTCAAAGCCATACCGGATCTACATCCCTGGTCAGAGACAGATTGAGGTGAGCAGAGATGTCATCTTTGAGGAAGAGATAGCCTTTCGAAGATCCAGAGAATCTCAGATGGAGATTGACAGCGGGACAGTACCTTCTCCCCCTTCAGCAGTTCAGAGGGAGACAGACATTGATCCAGTTGATACAGTTGATCCCGTAGCTCCAGTTGATGTTCCCAGAGACATTGCAGTAGGCCTTAAAAAGCATGTTTGCGCTCGACAGACTCTGCAGGAGTGCAATATACCAGATATATAAAATATGCAGAACAGAAACGAAATGCTAGAAATGACAGAATAACAGTAAAATATCCAGCATAATCTTCACAATACACAGAAATGATATACGAAATAGCAACAAAAATAGCACTTTGAATCAG
>SNQJ01S0068510.1:0-12923 GCA_010110895.2 Picea sitchensis | reverse complement strand
TATATATTATACTAGTTACTCTTATGTATTGCATAGTTAATGTTAATATTTTCATATATAAAAAAAAATAGGAAAAAGAAGTGAAAACAAGAACAACATCAATGTCAATATATACATGATATAAAAATATATAATATATACTTGGATTTCACACAGTGAATATCAAAATCTTCAAATCAGGAGAAGTTGGACAAGCCATGGAACCATTAGCAACCATCTATAAAAAACATCTCAACAAAAACAAACACATAGGTAAATATTCATAAATTGTTTTTCTTTTACACGTGCAAAACAAATAGAAACAAATTATAATACCAAATTTGTAAATTATTATGTTCAGTTCAAGTGAAATAACAATAGCTACAAGTGAAGAAACCAACATTGCACACATAGATCAAACACCAACATGTACAGGTGAAGCAACCAATCTTGAACAACATGAACACTTTGAAAGGTATGCATAAAAAAATGTAAATTTTAAAGTTATGCAAAAGAAATATATAGAAAGTGTCCATTATATTACTTATTTTCTATTATTGTTATGTGTTGCCCAGATTTACATCTCCAAATATTGTATCGATAGAAGACCTGAACAGTTTTAGGATTGGAGAAGTACTCATCGGAGACGTAATGGTTGTCTATAACACATACTTGGATAAAGAAAATAAAGAATGACGAATTCTGCCTGCTGACTTGACAAATGAAAATGGTGTGATGATAGTTACATTGACTATCCCTGCACACATTTTTCAAAGACATGAGTAAAATATTCTTCCCAACACTGGAATTTCTGTTACAAATTTCAAAAATTTACCAAAAACTACCTATGGATGTGGTGATTGTGATCGTATTATATTGCTCAATGAATCAAGTCTTGTAGAAACAATGCCTCCAATTTGTAAAGATTACAATTTTATACTAGACACAACAATTAAACTGTTTGCAGAGAATACAAACATGTATCCAATTGCTACTATTGGAGTTTCTATCACCCTTGCCAGAAGAGTTGGCTCGCTTTACATTTTTCATATAAAGGATGGTAATACAAGCAATGACAAGGCAACAATACTCTTTTCCATGCCCAGTGCTCTATATTTTATATGCTAATGTTGTTTAAATTGTGTATTTCCATGTTTAGTGTTGTATGTTTTATATGCCATTATATCTTAAATTGAAATAGATAACAATTATAATTTTTTGTCACATATCCAATTGTTCGAAACATATGAACAATTCTTTAGTTCAGTGGAACAACAATTGCAAACATGAAAATTTCTGATAATGCTATTTAAAAATATAACTAAGAGAAGAGTTGCAAAAGAGAAGGTCTTCCGTACAATGCAACCAACATTTATAACAGAACTTAGAACATAAATAGTTAAATATTTGAAAAAATAACTAACTCAACAAATGTTGTGAGTATATATTTACAAACTTCATATGCAAAATAATTTACACACACACACACATATACATTGTTTAAATTATTGACTTTTTTCCTGTATAAACAGGTTGAAGGTGGATTGATAGCAGCAAATTCATACTCAACTCCATTTGAACCTGTATGTTCTTTATGTAACTCTCCTGTAGGGGCATCTACATTGATAAAATATCCAATGATTGATTGTATTAAATGTCATAAGAAATGCCCCTTTGCATATAGACATTGCCTAAATGCTATTATCCATACCATTAACAACAATAATGTCTAGTGCACTGTTAGAGAACCTATACTGCACAATCTACTTCTTGGCCTAACAGAAATGCCATATGAAATGTATCTACAAAAAAAATCAAAGACTGTTTATATGCTAAGTGACCTTCGAGTGTGTAGTAGATTTACACTAAAAGAAGACAATGTAGTTCTACATGCTCGATAGAAAAATGAACCTGTTACAAGTTAGTTTACGTATGATCAATAAAATTCAAATTTGGTACTTTACTTATTAAAAGTTCAAGCACTAAATTTACTTATTGATAAGTTATATGAAAAATGTTTCTAACTTATACCGGACTGTCCAGGTTTTTTCCCTTTTTTTGTACAGTTAACAAACATGGAAAACCTTTGATTTGACATTGAACAGATTTCATTTGGTCGTGGTTTTTCTCAAAATGCTTAAAGATCCTGTACTTTTTGTTGTCTTCTTCCAAGTCCTTAGTTCATTATAGCTCTGCAACAACTCAAGAATTATATTAACTTTGACAATGCACAACATAAGAATATAAAATTTAGGAAGCATCCAAACAAACAAAAGGATTTTCTACATGATTAGAGTTTGAATACACAATTTTGAAGTTTATTAAGTATGGTTGCATACATATTTGTGAGGTATGTACATTGACTGCAAGACTAGCTCCTATTTTCAACATATGTTTATAAGAGAATACTTATTATGTATATGTTCCTATTTAAAATGTGTGTTTTATGAAAGGTTAATACAACACCCACATGGTCACCCTCAATAATGGACTGTTTGTTTCATTCTCTCACTCCATCTATTCTGTATGATGTGAAATGTGATATCAAATTATTGTTGGAAAATGATCTGGAAAAACATGCACACTCATATAGGAAAAACTTAGTGAAAACAAAAACACTTTAATAGCAAGTCACACAAAGGTTTCCCTGGACATCAGTTTTCATGTTTTTTAATATTTGTTGCAATACTTTATAGTTTTTACTATGAATAACATACATTTGCATTATCTTGCATAGTTTATAAAAAATATGTGAAATTTTACAAACACAAATTCATCTTCTACTAGGTCTTATATTGATCACATTTTATATTAGTTTCCATCTTATTTACATGACATCATATTTATCTTCCAATTTTTTAGCAATGTTACTCACAATTATATGTGTCAAAAATAGCAGCAGAGTTGTTGCATTTGAACAAAATAGTTTGAACCTGAAAATTGCAGCTCAACATAGATATACGAGAATTGAACTTGCCATGGTTGTGCTAAAACCACCCCACATCACAGCCTAAACAAATACAAATATGCATTTATAAATAATTTATGGGAATTTGATAAAGGTATTCTTTTCAAAAAACAGTAGTTGAAGCCAACTTGAAAAGAAATGTGCCTTGTCAAAGGGCCTACACAGAAAAAAAAAAATCTAGGAATTTTAGAATCCCGTGAAGAAGATAAAATTTCAAGAGCCTCTATTTAAATAAACACTAAGTTAAAGGCAAGGAACTTGTCATTGACAAGATTCATGGACAAGATTCCAAGGATGTATACAGTTATTGTAAATGAGTCAAAGCTTATATTTATGTGCTTATTGATTTAACCAACAAAATAAAAACCATAATTTTTTTCCTGCTAATGTTGCATTATTGTATGTGCGGGATGACAATGAATTATCCAACGACTAATCACTACAACTTGTCTTTACATCAGCTTGATCCATCTATCTGTTTTAGAGAGATGTCATTATGTGTTGTACCATGAATGTCTTCTACCATAGGAATTTAAAAAACCATGTTTAATAAAATGATTTAATAATTAGTTATCAATTTGATGATTCATTCATATCCATATACATTTTTTGAACGAGAAATCATGTGAAAAAACTAAATAAATGTATTTGAATATATAGAATATCCTTAGCCATACGAAAGAATTTTATTTTCATATATTTTGTGCAATACATATACGAATGTCATCAAACTATATTAAGTCTAACACAATCACCGTCCTCTCATTCTGAGGTATGAGGATCATATGGAAGGAGATAAATAATAAGGTATGGGAATCATATGGAAGGAGATAAATAATAAAATATTTTTTTTCAGTAATTTTGAAATGATCTATCTTTGTTCGATGTGGAGCCCCTAGAGCTCTTGCCCACATGAAAAAATTATAACACTTGTTATTATGAAATTCTAAAGAGGCTGCATAGGTTTTTGAAGAAGGAAGCCTCCTCCGTATAGGGACTTTCTCTTTAACTGTGTGAGGGGCGGCTGGATAATTATTCCACAGTCTAATTACTAGTCCTCTTCCCCTGCCATTTCCTTTAAATAATTCACAAAAATATATAAAATGGATTTGTAATGAGGAAGTGTTCACAAATTTTTGGTCTTACGGATGAATTAATAGATGGTAAAATATTTTTAAATATTTTTTTAATGTTTTGTTTTTTTCAATTAAATAATATAATTAAATATATTTATTTTAATTTTTATTGACTATATATTTTGAAGTCTTATTGCCTCATTGATGGCGAACTGGTGGCGGAGTTATCGAAAATTGCAACTGATCTTAAACTGCCACAACTACTCGTGTTGTGCAGAAGGGAAACCTCATGCACATGCAAACCAATTCAAAGTCATATAAATTATTTTTAATAATTTACTTAAAAACAAAAATTACCTTCTCCGCTAAGTTAAAAATTTAGCTTGTACCGAGCAGATTAATATGACAACGCCCTCAACATTGTTCAACCAAGTCGTCATTTAGGGAAGAAAAACCCATAAATGTTTTATTAATAATAAAACACTTTTCTTTAATATCATGAATTTTAATATCATGAATAAATCAATGTTTAATTTTTCCAAAATTAATTTAATATCAAATGTTTATTAAATTATAGTTTATATTAATTAATTAATTCATATAAATAAAATTAAATTTAAAATTATTTAAATAATTATAATTTAAATTAATATAAAGTAATTGAAGATGGATTTTATAGATATATATATTTTATATAAAAATAATCTTTTAAACTTCTATAAGTTTTTAACCAAAATGAAATATAAAAGATTTATATAATTTCAATATATTTACATTTTCAACCATTTAAATTTAAATTGCAAATCAAAATCATAGTAAAGAATATATATAATTTCATATACACTTGTAATTTTAATATAAACATTTGCTTTAAAAAAATAAAAATAAAAACATTTTTTACCATTTAATGGATAGATTGAACATGTCTTAAGTTTAATCAGTTTTAATGTATACATTGATATATTTAAAATAAACATCATTTCTAAAATGTCAACTTTAAAAAGATAAAGTTTTAAAATATTTATTAAACTTGTTTGCAACCAATATTTTTTAAAATAATAATTCAACATATCTACAACCTATAAGAAATAGATATAGCAAACCAAAATAGATATAACAAATCATAAATAATATTTCTCATAAAAAAAATTCCTAAATTTTTTTTATGAATATTTCTCATGGAAATTTCTCATGAATATATCTCTTATAGTGGATCTCTTATAGTGAGTTGTAGAGTGTCTCTCTGGTCAAAAAAGATTTTATAAGAAAAATCAAAATAAAAAACATAAACACTTTTATAATAAATCCAAGAATCAACTTATCAAAACTTTTATCAAGGACTAAGCACACTTATCAAAACACTTTTAGGAAGGAACTAAGCACACTTGTTTATCATTACTATTATTTATAATATGAAAGGTGTAATCAATATTATAATGTTTTTTATTTTTATGAAATTTAATACTAAAATGTAAGTATGATTTTAATAATAAGTAATTATCTATAATGTGGATTGTTTTGTTTTTAGTGTTCATGAAATTTCATTTTAACATAGTAAGTGAAAATTGTATAACTTTTTATTTAAAAGTCCTATTCCTTTTTACATAAAAATGGAAGAGAAAAGCCTTGAACTTTTTTTACTTATTTTGAATAATGTAATTTGTAAATTATTTAATTATTAATATTTAAATATAAAATTAAATATTAACATAAAGTATTTTTTAAGAAGAAACTCCGATAAATATATAATATATTAATATTTAATTAGAATTTTATATAGATGATAAAACTTTAATTTTATATAATCTAATCATGTAATATTAAAAATACAAAGAATATTAAAAAAATAAAAAAAATTCTTTAAAATAAATTTTATTAATCAATAAATGCATTTATGTTAAAATTCAAAATCAATAAAATTGATTTCATATATTTTAAAAGATAAAATTGATAAATTATATAGAAAGAGTCTTTGGCTTTGGGGAAATGNCCCTTTTCCCATGCTTAACTTATTGGTTTATAGTTGTATATAATAAAATGTACTTAACTTTTTTTACTTATTTTGAATAATGCAATTTGTAAATGATTTAATTATTAATATTTAAATATAAAATTAAATATTAACATAAAGTATTTTTTAAGAATAAACTCCGATAAATATATAATATATTAATATTTAATTAGAATTTTATATAGATGATAAAACTTTAATTTTATATAATCTAATTATGTAATATTAAAAATCCAAAGAATATTAAAAAAATAAAAAAATTCTTTAAAATAAATTTTATTAATCAATAAATGCATTTATGTTAAAATTCAAAATCAATAAAATTGATTTCATATATTTTAAAAGATAAAATTGATAAATTATATAGAAAGAGTCTTTCGCTTTGGGGAAATGGAAGGTATTAGAAGACAAGAATGACGAGATTTCTGAGTTCTACCGCAAATCCTTTATTGAATAAATACAACTACGAAATATATTCATATAAGGCTCTCTAGTGCATCAATTTTTGTGACTCAATTCTATGTGCTAAAAAGACTCACTACTATATAATGTTTTATGCATATATCCAGGATTGTACATGAAAATTTATGTATATTTTTTGCGAACATCATTATATGAGATGAGGGATGGACTATTTTTGATAGATTTATGTTGTTATAATTTTTGAAATCATATGCCTTTGCAAAAAAATCTATCTACCATGTTTCTTATAGAATGTAATTTTTTTTCTCTTCAAATGAATAAAATTTAAGTTTTTTTTTTTAGGAAAAAAAACAAGTACACTTTGTATACTTGTTTCACAATCATTCCTTCATAAATTGATAACTTTCTATCATAGTGAAATCTATAAACTATATAATCCATATGTGACGTGAAGAATGCAACACAACTAGAACTAATGTATAAAAGCAAAATGCAAAATGTAAAGGAATGGAACCCCAATAAAATGATCTTACCCACACCACTATATATATATATATATATATATATATATCACAATCGTAACGTAGTATATTTTGTTTATATGGATGCATAAGGGTCATAGTTTCTATCATGGAGCAATATATACACTATATGATCATTTTGTGGTCTACTTAAATGTTTCTAAAAGAAATGTAAATCATCATATGCAAAGTACATATTAAGTAGATTAAACCCCAATAAATGGATCTTAATTTTTACTCTATGACTAAATCCAATATGAATAAACATAATATGTGTAAACCTAGAAATTCCTTATCACGGAATTTTTAAACCTATTAATTATTTGTCACATTGTGACGAAAATTTTTCAACATCACAACATGACAAGCATTCCCTCATCCTTGCATTTTGACAATCACTTATCGATGACACAATATGTCGAACATCTCCCGAAGACTCATTGTGATGAACATTTCCTAACATCGCAATATGTCTACTATCTCTCGACGTTGCATTGTGACAAACATTTCCAAACATTGCAATGTCATAAACCTTGCCCATTATGAGTAAACATAGTAATTCCCTTATAGGAACCTATAAATGTGACATTGATGACCAAACCTCAATATATGATGAGATTTTTCCTTTGTCACCTTGCGACGAACATTTCACATCGTCACAATGTGACAAACATTCCCATGTCCTGGCATTGTCCCAATCACTTACCGACGTCACAACGTGTTGAATGTTTCCCGTCATCACATTGTATTGAAAATTTCCCAACGTTGCATTATGAGGAACATTTATCGACATCACAATGTGATGAACATGTCCCAATGTTGCATTGTGATGAAATAATTTCAACGTTCCAATATGATGAACATGTCCCAATTTCACACTGTGATGAAATGTGACATTGATGACCAAACCTCAGTATATCATGAACTTTTTCCTTTGTCACCTTGTGACTAATATATTCCAATGTCACAATGTGACACACATTCCTGTGTCCTAATCACTTACCAATGTCACAACGTGTCATATGTTTCTTGTCATCACATTGTGTTGAACATTTCCCAATGTTGCATTGTGGCGAACATCTCTCGATGTCGCAATGTGACGAACATGTCCCAATGTCGCATTGTTATGAATATTTCTCAACATTGCAATATGAAAAACATGCCCCAATGCCGCATTGTGATGGAAATTTCCCAATGTTGCAATCTAAAAATTATTTCTCAATGTCGCATTGTGACGAACATTTCCCAACATCGCAACGTCACGAACATTTCCCAATGTCGCAATGTCACAAAAATTTCCCATTGTTTCATTGGGATGAAAATGTCCCAATGTCTCAATGTCACGAACATTTACCAACGTCGCATTGGGACAAACATCTCTAAATATCAAAGTCTTTATGTGATGAACATTTTCGAGCATCACAATCTCACGAATATTTCCCAACGTCGCAATGTCACAAACATTTCCCAACGTCGCAATGTCACGGACATTTCCCATTGTCGCATTATGACGAACATGTCCCAATGTTGTAATGTCACAAACATTGCCCAATGTTACATTGTGATGAACATCTATAAATGTTATACTTTAACAAACCCAATTTTTAGAGAATCATAGGCAACTCAACATAGTCAACTAATGTTAAAATATGGTTATGAACATCCATGGAAAACCATGGTCAAACTTAGTCAACCATGATAAATGCTTACCATGGTCATGGTCAACCGTCTTACATTATCAACTAGCAATTTGGTCAACCATATATATATATATAATTTCCCATTATCATAAACATTTCCAGTTGTCGCAATGTGACAAAATTTCTCGTAACATCACATTGTGATGAACATTTCCAGTATCAATATATAAAATAAAATATAATAATATATAATAATATATATATATAGTACATCACACATAATCATGGGCATGGTAATTTGTGGTCATCCATATCCATAAGCCATGGTCATGGTCATGGTCATGGTCATGGCCATGGCCATTGTCGTGATCATGGGCATGGTCATGGTCAGCCATATTCAAGATCATCCATGATCATTGTTATCGTCATCATGAATTGTAGTTAACTAAACTATGGTCATGGTCAAGCATAGTCAACCATAATCAACCATAATTAGAGTCAACCATAGTCAACCACTCTAATGGTCAAACATAGTCACAATCATGATCAATCATGGAGTCATGGCTTACCATAGTTAACCATACTCATGGTCAAGCATAGACTATAACTCTAAACCATCGTGAGAGTCATGGTCAATGTTTTGTATTTATGTAATAATGTATTATTAATGCATTTTTACTTTAATACTTCAATGTATTAATGTACTATTAAAAATTTAATATCTTTTTAATGTTTTAATACTTTATTAATTTATTAATTAATAATACTTTATTAACTTATTAATATTTTAATAATGTATTATTGTATTAGTGTAATTCATTCTTTATTAATGTATTAATTTAATACATATATTAGTACTTTATCAATGTATTATTTAATAATATATTTATACAATACAATAAATAATGTATAAATATATTAATTATAATATATTTAAACATTATAATAATGAGTTAATACATTATTATAATGTATTAATCTGCCTCATGTATTAATACATTATTAATGTATTGTTATTTTATTAATATATCATTATCTTATTAATGTATTACTTTATTATTGTATTAATACTTTATTAATATATTAATAATTTAATGTAATACTATAATATTTTTATAATATATTAATATTTAGTATATTATTGTAATACATTATTAATGTATTGTTACTTTAATAATGTATTAATATTTAATTAATGTATTATATTAATAAAATTAATAATTTAATACTTAATTATTATTTTAATAATGTATTGTATTAGTAACATTAATTATTTAATACTTTAATAAAATATTATTAATGTATTGTTATTTTAATAATGTATTAATGTTTAATTAATGTATTATATTAGTAACATTAATAATTTAATACTTAATTATTACTTTAATAATGTATTGTATTAGTAATATTAATTACTTAATACTTTAATAAAATATTAATGTTTAATTAATGTATTGTATTAGTAACATTAATTACTTAATACTTAATTAATACATTACAAATTAATATATTACATTAATACATTACAATATATATTTATATATTATTACTTTAATTTAGACATTATATTAATACATTAATTAATTGATAGATTAATTAATATATTAATATTTGTGTACATTATTAATTTAATTAATACATTAATTAAGTGGAAAGGTTTACACTTATTGACAATGAGCACAATTAATCACCTTTTAATCTAAAATTCTAATCTGATGGCTAACAATTGAAGACGTTGGCATATTCTTAGCGGTCCTCCCAAATCAATGAATGTGATTTCCTCTTCATAACTTCCTTGTATTTTTTAATGCATCCGTTAACATGTTTACCTTCTAACATTTACCTAATCATATTAAAACATTAATGTAGCACCATATCCACGAATCACATATTGGAACAAGCTTTTCATTTTGCCTCATTGCCACAGATCACATATTCGGGCAAACTTTTCATTTTCTTTTTATAATGTAAAGTGTGCCATGGTGTTTGAATTAAAACAGGCCTTGCCACATTTGGCAACCGTATGAAGGGATCACGATACCCAGAAGACAGTTGTTAACACTCACTCCTTCGAAGATAGTTGTTAACACTCACTCCTTCGACAACGACGCTTCATTGCAAACACATGATGCGTCAAAGCATGGCATGCAGAGGAGCGGGAGGAACCCTAACGATTAGGTTTTGAAAGTAATGTTGGATTCATGGCCTCGTGCAAGGGACCCAAATCGATTGTCCTACTTGGAATCAAGTGCATCTCATGTAAAAGAGGCTTCAAATACTGAGGCCAAACTCCAAAAAAGAGGTTTCAAATACTGAGGCCAAACTCCAAAAAAGAGGCTTCAAAGCTTCAAACACTGAGGCCAAACTCAGACGATTTAGAAGAATTTTTGGCTTTGTTAAATAGAATTCTACATACGAAAACTAAGCACACGGATTTGGGTATTAGGAGGTTATATGCAAGCCAGCTGCCCATCAAACTACCAGTTCCTCGCATTCCCAAGGGCAGAATCAGTCCCTCGCATTTCCACGGGCAGAGGCAAAAATAAGAAATGAGAAAGGCTGAGAAGAAACCACGGAAAATAAAAAATGATAAAAGGAAAATAAAAAATGATAAAAGGGGAAGAATGTAAGATTGGGGTTTTAACCTAATCCTTTAATTTAATTCATTATATTTTTTTTTAAGAATCAGGCAAAATGGAGTTATTTTAAATTCCAGAATTTATTATTTTATTGACCTGGAATAAGATTTAAATTCTAGAATTTATTAATTAGTATGAAAAATGTATAATTTTTTTTAATAATTGTTTAAATAAACAAAATGAAGATATCATATATATAAGGTTGAAATAAAAAAAATTGTTATTATATATTTATTATGGCGTTTTATTTTATGGTTACTTTTCATTTTATGGCTGCTTTTTATTTTCTGATCAGGGTTCACTAACCACTAGTTTGGGGCTGTGCTAGTTATATATTAATTGATAATTGATTAATGGTTTAGTATTTGTCCATCATACATGTTTGTCATCAACAAGCAACAACCACATTTACTGTGTTCTTCAGTAACCTTGCATTGATCTCTTAAACGTTAACAATGAAAGCTAGACTCTGATTTGCAGAGATATATGCATGAATGATTAGTTGGGCTGTTATCCTCACTCTGGAAGGTGCCTCCACTAGGGCTCTGTATGTGGAATGGGCAGGTCCAACGTTGGTTAATGTTCTTTGAAATTTGGTGGAAATACGCTCTCCACTCTTCACAACAACCATCATGGATGGATATTAAAGTGATGTAACTCCCATTCTAGGAGCCCCGAAACAAGTGCTACTATCTTCGTTCACCATAAATAGATTAGAAGTGTCATAACCTGCACTGCAGAGCATGTAGATGTAAGAATTAACGTTGGTGTTGTATACAAGCCCCAAATCGATGACCTTCACTGGATTTATCTGACCAGAACCATAAGCCAATTCTTTATCTTCATTGCCAACGTAGTTCGGATCCAAGGGAGAATCTGCACCATGTTGCATCAATGGAACTTGATTAGAATGTAATCCTGCCTTAAGAGCATGCATGAATCCAAGCAATAAAATACCTGTTGTCATGAGGGCCAACTTGATCGCAGACAGAGACCAGTCGGGGTGGAAGGATTTGACGTAGGCAGAGGCTGTTGATAAGTGAGGGAAAGCCATTGATGTCCGACATATTATGTTATAATTTACCAATCTCCTGTCTTCACTTTTTTTCTTTCATAGCTGAAGCTTTTGACCAATCAGATAGGATATCCACTCCCGAAGCAATAATGTTCGACTATTCACACATGAAAAAATGCATTTATTGAATCATTGAAAGGGGACTTCTAATAAAATAGATTGAAATCAAATAACTATCAAAGCTTACCTTGAGAATACTTTCAATGATTGTCCTCGTGAGGAGAATGAAGCGATTACAGGTGCAGGAAATTCGTTCTAGGTATAAATTTTTAGTATAGTTGCAACCAGAGACCTGAATGTATGAATAAGTCCATCAAATTTTTTAATTTGATGGTCCAGTCTAAAACAAGTTACATAGTAAACAATCTGTCATAGCAACCTCCTACATATTATTAATGACCATTTCAAACCTGTATAATTATATGGAATAAATTAATATACTTTATCCCAATTTCCTCCAAGTGCTTAATTCGGGATGAAAATGAATTTAATTCCAAAAATAAATGACTCGTTATCAATGACCCGTTCAAATATGTATCTATACCAAGTAGATTAATCTACTTCTCGCCCAATCCCCTCTAGGTAGAAACA
>SNQJ01S0068509.1:33121-61416 GCA_010110895.2 Picea sitchensis | reverse complement strand
TCTATCGATCCCCTTCTCCCCTTGCCAACCTCCTTATCCTCCCCTTTGTTGAATCCTCCCCCCATTTAAATCCAGTCTTCCTTATCCCCCCATTAATGAATTCATCTAGCTTTTTAATAATAAAATAGTAAAAGATTAAATCTAATTATTTAAATAATTAATCTATTTTACCCTAAATAAATTGCAATCATTAATTAATAATTTTGGACTGTTACATCTTGAGTACAATATGATACTTGGGTGTACTTGTTTCTATGAGATGACAACAATCATCTCATCAGTCTTTTAGATCTTATGTTTTCCACATCAGAGGAAAATTGTTATTATTGATAAACTTATGTTGTGTACCCTAGATATTGGATCCAATTCAGATTCTAATGTACACTTTGTCAGTCATTCCATAGAACATATATGAGTGTTAGTGTGGGAATTTTCAAGGAATCCTCGTTGATCGAAACTTTTCATTTTCCCCCACCACCCCCTCCCCAAAACATTTCTCCTGTCAGTATGATTTGTTCATTTACTAGTGGATTCGTCAAGTATTATGATCCTTGGGTGGTAGCTTGTCCCAAGGACATCGAATCTTATAGACCTATTATTCCACTCACCGTGGTCGATATTTTTGAACTAAAAATCCCACTAGAATCTATTGATATTGGTCAACACATCCATTCTTATAGGGAGTGTGATCAACCTACTCTGGCCCAACAGGTTATTGGGTCTCTGAATTCACATGACTTCCTTTATTTTGAGTTGCCTTAGTATAAGGCCATCCTTGATGTCATGGTTTCCATATATGTTCCCAAGGATGGGGTGAGTCATCTCCCATCTTGTCCTAATCAGGAACCAATGAGAGTTAGCATTATGGGTCTCGATCTAGGACTAGGGGAATTTGTTGGGCCATCTAGTATACCTGTGAATCTTGAACTTTTTCTTCCTCATATTTCTTTTTTGAAACTTACCATTGAATTCTTCCCTCCCCCTTATGTCTAAGATTTGTTTTTCATACATTTTTTGTGTCTTGATGAACATCATCAAGGAACTTCCATGTCTCATGAAACCACTCAAAATGACTATCTTTGAATTAAAAAAAAAAAATACTTTGTGGTATGGGCATGACATGGTGTGCCATATGATGTCGACAAAGTCCGATGAGTTCATTCATTATTAAAAATATCCTTTGGTTTATCCTAGCAATGAGATCTACTTTTCCTGAACCATCATGATGCGTATTTCCTTGTACATAAGTGTGTGGTGTGAGTGATTTTCATATATCATATAAACAAAATCCAAAAATATTTCCTTTTGATATTTTACTATGCATTTTGACCACCAAGATCTAGTTTACATGTGTTGACAAGATTATGGGGACGTTTTTACAAATCCCACTACTTCCACTAAACTTGAGGTATGGTTTTTGGAACTGGAATATAGAGATAATGTTTTCCCTGCAATATCATCCTCCATTATTAACCATCCATTTTTCCATCACAAGGCCTTCAGTTCGATCCCGTGAGGTTGTGACATTAGCCACTCCATTTTTTCATGCTTTACATTGCATGGTAGTACCTACCCTCCATGGCTGCCATAGTTAGCACCTAGATTTCCATTAAGTGACCATGTTATGATTTCTTATTGGCCTAGGAACCCTCCTATATCCCTTCCATGACTTGACATTGAGCGTCATTTTCCTCTCTTCATATATATTATGTTCATATCCTGAGGTGGCTCCTGACTTTTTCTATTGCTTTATGGTTTCTTATGCAATTTATTCTTACATCATGCATCCCATCGTTGCATTATTGCTTTCCTAAATTCTTCTTATCACTATTGTAGTATCCCTTGACCATCAACCCCTTACATTATATTTCCTTTGTTTTGCACCCATCTACCCATGGAGAGAACCGTTGCTAAAATTGGACCCCACTTATGAGTAATCATTTTCATTTATGTTTCTTAGGTCGGTTCCATGCACTTGGAACATAGAAGCATGATATCAATCCACTAATTCTCTCCAAACTAACTAACTTTTACCCCTTTTTGTTCCCATTAAAACATAAAAAGGGTATCATAGTTTCTCACTTTTAACTCTTTTTCATGCTCACTAAACCATGAAAAAGACACCTTTTGAGTAAATATTTAACTATTTTTCAAACTCATGAAAAGACACAAAATGCACACCCCTCTTATTAAATGTTTACCACTTTTTCATAATCATAAAAAGACATGAAAAAGACACCTCACGAATAAAATTTTATTGGCTTGTTAGAACTTTGTTATCGCACAATTTGTACTTTTATAAAAGGGACGGTAAAAGGAAATCGAATTGGTGTAACTTGACGTTATCCTATGAGTGTCACCTCATTAGGATTCATATTTCTATTTAGGGTTGTAGGCCCAGGGGAGATGTCCCCAGTGACCTGGGGGTTTGAGAAGGCAAGGTCAAAATGGCTAATAAAAGATCCCCTCTCACAAGTCACCAATGATAAGAAAGTCCTGGTCTTATAACCAATGAAATGATAATATATCAAGGTGTATCTTCCTAGAACAAAGAAACAAGAAACTATATATATTGCAAGTACAACTTGTTGGTTAGTACTTCATAAAAACATAGACTTTCTCAAATAAATCAATTGGATCATAATGATGAAGTAAAAAAAAAATTATAAAAACAATATTTATGAGGCAATACTTCACAATAAGTTCCTTGAAATAGATTTAAAATGACTAACAATAATCCACCATTAACATCATAATACTAGAATTTATTAGAACCAAACAAGGAAATGCATTAATCAACCTTTTCTATTTCTTTTAGAATCTTTTAATGTTGCAATGTATGGTTGTACCTTACTTTAGTAACAAAAACAATAATGCTAGTAGGTTAGGTAATTCTAATGTTAGAAATGGTTAGTAGGAAGCTCAAGGTATATGTTTTGATGGTTGTTTTGATGAATCACTCAATAAGAAGACTTAGACTAGTGCTTTAGGGAAAATGGAGTCAATGATGTGGCAACAAATGTTGAAGGAAAATGATAATAGAAGAGTCAAATACAAGAGAGATTGATAGTTGGAGTGTTGGTAACCGAAGGATTCAACTATCAAAACCCTAGGAGAAAATAACTACTAAGGTGTAGGTAACCCTATTCTTTAGTATAATTTCCTCCCTCTTTAACTCAATGATGAAGAAAAAACGACTAAGATGAAGAAAGTAAAACTAGGGTGTTGTAATGGCAAGGTTGTAGCAAAGGCTTCAACAAAATTGGCCTCTTGACAAGATCTAGTAGGTGAAGGCTTTTAAAGCTATGACAATAACATGTGCTAGACTTCCTAGGGTTTAAACAAGAAAGTTCATAATATTTAATGTAAATGCAAGTTGAAAAAGACTATAACCATTCAATTAAGAAGAATTACAGAAATATCACTTACATACATCAAGAATCATCAAGAAAAACTATACTTGAACACTTCCACCAAGAAACTTGCCAAAATACTCCAAAATTTAGCCTTCCTCAACAAGTGAGCCTAAAATATCAGCCAATTAACCCTATAAAGGGCGCAAATTTTAGTCCTCACAAGTTTGAGTGAAACATCATTCCAAAATAAGAATGATTTTCCCCTTATTTATACAATTACAATGACCAAAATTAGGTCAAAAAGGATGACATGGCCAATTACACATAATATCCAAATTTACATTAAATGTCATAATAAAACCCTAAATCAATATGCAAAGATGACTTCATTCCCTTTTAGTATGATGTTAGGCCTTTTTAGGGAAACATTTGCCTCCTGGAGAAAAACGTTAGGCCTCCTTGGGCCTTAAGATCTTGCCACATGTGCCACTTGGCACACAACTACCTCCAAAGTATCCAAAACATTGCATGATGTCATGGGCCTTCCAAGGCTTACATCATGGTGAAATGAGAAATATCCCCTGGGTCCAGGCTTGCCAGGATGTCCTTGGTGGAACTCCCTCCTCTCTCTCTGGTGCAAACCCCTAATCTGTCTTTGCCCCTAACTAGGGTCTCAACATCCATCTGGTGGGATTTTATCCCCATGGAGGTCCAAACTAATCATCTCCCAATGTGTACCTATCCATCAGGTGTGGCCCTGCAACATCAACAAATATGATCTCCATAGGCTTGTAATTCATAGGGATCATAGCAATGTCAATCACATCTAAGCATCAAGTTATTTAAACATGTGCATGAAACCCCCTTTACCTGGACAAGTGCTCAAAGGCATTATGCTATTCTACAAGCCAAGTTTGGAAGGGATTCTAGGACGTCCTATTGGGCTAATGCTCATTGGATGTGGGATGTTTCTGGGTGAAGTCAAATACATGCCATGTAAGTGGATGAGGTGGTAGGGGATGTCTGGGAAATGGGTGCAGTGATAACAGGGAAATGTATGGCTTACCACTGACTGCCTCTAAAGAGGGTGAGCTGCACTTTGTCATGGATGCAAATTTTTCCATGCCCATTCATTTCTTTTATTTTATTATTATTATTATTATTTTCTTTCAAGAGGATAGTTATGGGACACTTCCCTGGCGTGGTGATGAGTGGTGACAATGTTACCCACAAGGATTTCATGGAAATGAGAAGGTTGGCTTGTGATGAGACCCCCTTTCTCTTTGTTATGCCACCAAGAGCCACTACCCTGGCATGGTGACCAACTGAATGGTAGTGTCATACCACTACATTCCCATGGACCTAATAGGCTAGCTCGTGATGAGACCCCCTATCCTCCAACTAGGTCTTGATTTATTATTTTTATGGGTCCCTCTGTAACTTGTTGAGAATCCTTTTATTTCATTTGTCGGGGATCTCTGGGCGAATCATATCAAGGTTTCATTCCTTTGGATTTTATATTTTTGCAGCTACTTTTACCCTCTGGGCCTTTATCCCCTTCTTCCTACAAGGTAAGGTACAATCCTTTCATAATTTGGCCAAACCAATTCTCAAACCAGTGTATGAGATGGATGAGCGGGAAAAAGATGAAAAGTGGCAAGTATGGTGGGAACGAACGATGACCTTTCATGAATCCCCCAAATGGAAACTCAAACCCTATGGGAACCAACTTACTAGGGCATCCTGTCATTCACCCCAGGTGTGGTCAAGTGGAAAGGCATAATATCCAAGCACATGTTAGAAGTAAAAATAATTAAATGTGCATATTCAAATGTTTTGAGAATCATAGTGACACATACAATGATACCCAGACTCATTACCTCATGGAGAAAGACCCATTTCTGTTGCAGGACCAAGCCGATGTGATGGATGTTTTTGTTGTTTACGAGGTGGAGGCACTGAAGAGAAAAGGATGGGCCCTCCAGGGCCATCCTCAAGTTGATCTGGCTCTTGGTACTCCATGTCTATGACCTGTGGGCCTCGAGACATAATCTCCTTAGTTATCCCTAGGCTAGGGGATAAGATATGGCTCCAACTCGAGGACATGTGATCACCATAGAGTGCATGGGAACCTAAACATATCTGGCATAACCCGTGACCTGATTGATCTCAACATAGTACTATTAGTAATCATTTGAGGTGGTGATATCACCCCTAACTCATATATATATATATATATATATATATATATATATAGTACAAAAAATGAAAGCAAGCATATATTCAAATAGAAATGAAAACTATTCTAGCATGAAATGCAAATGGTATATACAATGAATGAAAATGCCTAACTAATTACCTCTACTTACCTGTGAAGTCAAGTCTCTGCCCCCTGATGGGGTTTGAGGAGATTCCCTCTAACTAGTAATGGACGCCTTCTTCCTTCCAATGTAGAAAAATAGTAGGAATCATTGACTGACTTTATTTCAACTCTGAAGGGTCCCATCCAAATATGTGCATTTCCATTGACATTAGTAGGCTCTCCCTTATTTGTGTCCCACATCCATACTGTGTCTCCCTCTTTGTAATATCTGGTTTTGAACTTGGTTGTTTGTTGAACAACCTTGGTGTATTGTCTTGAGGGAGGAGGGTGGGACTCTGTTGTGAAAACTTCTTGTTGGGATGGTTGGATCAATACATTGTCTTCTCCTTGTTTAATAACCTGACAGCTCCAACTTCCTTGTCTTTATATTTGTTCAGGATTTGTTGATAATCTTCCTTCATTGACCATTGTATCTGATCAAAGTCTTCTTCTGTAGAAAAAGGCATATCATCAGGAGAAAATTCAAGAAGACTTTTTAAGATTGGATCACGTGCTTTGTCAGTTTTGATGTGGTCACTATTTTATTGCACATGTATTTTGGTCATTAGCACATTCAAGACATGACTTATTGTTCCATCATTCATAGGCTCATTGATACAAGTGAGGTCCATCTCTAGAGTGCCTCTCGTCATTGCAACAAATTTCCTGGACAACAACATTCCCCACACATTTGGGACATCTACTACTAAAATTTCCATATGGATCACTCTTTCATGGTATCTTCCAAGGCATACTTCCACATTCTCAATTACCGCATGTGTGGGTATGGCTCTAGACTCAAATCAACACACATTCATGTAAGGTCATGTGACTTTTAGTCCCAATTGTTCCATAACCTTTAGAGACATCATGTTGGCACCTGGCCCTAAATCCAACATACAGTTGTTAAGGTACTTGTTACTCATCACTAAGGTCATGAATAAAGGTGGGTTGTCATCATACTAGACTCTAAAGTGATCATCTTGCAGCATAATAGGAGGGTCCATTGGTCCATCTGATCCTTTGAAGAAATTAATAAATTATCAAATCCTCCTTAGATGGATGGTACCTTGATGAATTCTCTTAAGGGGATGGTCACATGCATCTTGGCTAATCCCCCTTCAAATTCAAAGTTTAAGTCCACTCTTTCAGTCTTGGGAAGATTCTTAGGAAACAGAATGTTCATGGGTGAAGGCCTTTTTTGGGATATTGTAGGACCAATAGAGACAGGTTCATTCAATTTCTTTTGTCTAGTATACACTTGGAATTATTGTTTCTTCAATTGTTCTCTTGATTCTTGGTCAAGGTTATTAGCTCTTGGGTTTTTACCATGCCATCTAAAGTCAGTTGCAACTTTGGGAAGCTATCACTAATGTTTGAGGTAGATTCAACATTGTGGACTATCTTAGGTTTAGCGTCCATTCTGACTCTTGGTGTTGAGAAAGGTTCAACTTTGGATGATGAAAGGTTGTCTTCGATTCTTGTGGCTACTTCTTGTGATTCTTGCATCATTTGAGGGTTTTTATCTCTGAGTAGATACCCTAGATGACTTGTAAAGGCTTTGGTATAGATGAAAAGAAGGATGATGACTCACAAGGATCTTTTGCAACAAGGTTTCAAACTTGTTGTGGAATTATCTAATGGTCTCATTCTCTTGTTTCACAAGGTTATTCGGCCTTATTAGTAGCATGTTGGGGTCTTCCTTGACACTACATCATTTGAGGAAGACTTCCTCTAACCTATCCATGGTTTTAATCCCTCCATCTGTGATCTGAAAATAGGGGGCTGACTTGTTTTTCTATACAAGCACCCTCTACTCCATTAAAATAAACTTCAGGACCTTGCTCAATGTCTTAAGAGGATTTATGTGTTAAGTTTAGTCTTATTTTATGTGTTTATGTGTGAGGTTCTTTAAAGGTTGAATATGTTGTTTAACTAATACAACAAAAAAATAAACTTGAAGCAAATAATAACCAACAAACACTCACAATAAACTTGAAGCAAATAATAACCAACAAACACTCACAAAGAATAACAAGATGATAAAGGAGTTCACTCCCTCAACTGGGCTACGCCTCCTTGAGCCTCCATCAATGGACTAAGCTCTCTGGGATTAGTTTTGTCAAATATTCTTTAAAAATATGTTTCTCAACTCCAATGGATTTCCAGAATGTACCATTGGGTTCATACAAAACACCTAAAATGACTTATAGAACTCTGAAAATGGATCACGGCTCATCCGGCATGACCTCTTCTACATGTGGCCTCGAGCTTCCCTGAAGCCTTGTGGAAAAAAAACCTATATAAGTCCTCAAATACCTTTGAAACCCATCCCAATTCTGTTTAGAGCATAACACTAGTCAAATGATCATTCGGGGCCACATAATAGACTTGGGCTCATATAAGCATGACCTCCATCAATGGTGGACCTAAGCTCCCTAGAGCTCCCTAAAACTGCTGGGTAGAAAAACATGAAAACGAAGTCTCCAAATGGACTTTAAAACTATGCCAATGGATCCGTAACATCCAAAACCCCCTAGTCGGGCTCTTCTTAAACACCTTATTTGGCCAAAAATGAAGAAGATAGGCCTCCTTCCATTTTCCTCCTCCAAGCTTGATGTCTCTGGTTCGCCAATTTGCACTCTTGTGTGAGTAACCTGGATTATGGGTGTTTCCCATTCCTAAACTCAAAGACATGTGCCATTTCCACAATTTGCACCAATTTGTCGAACAATTAGGGAACTAATGCCCCCAAGACGGAGGTGTTGGGCACATGGGGCCATATGGCCATGTCCCAACACAAAAATGGGCCCATGCATGATCGAAGTGAGTACTCCACACATGTTCGGACGTGCTGGGTGTTGTAACAGCTTTGAAAATCCATGCTATATCTAACCTCGTAGGGCCGTAGTCATATGGCTATTATAGAAATTGGGGTTGGGGCTAAGCCCTCCTGACGCACTCCAAACAATATAACATGTAAATTTAAATATATATCAAATGATATATATTATAAGAAATAAAACATGGCACATTGGCAAGGTGGCCTTTGTTAAGACATTGCATTGTGGTGGAGATCCGGGGTTCAAACCTCACGGACTCATACTTTTAAACAAACACCAAATCACTATACAAGGGCGTACTTCATGTCCGGCTAATGGCACCTCCCAATTTGTCATTAACATGGCACATGTCTCAATATGATTCGCCCATGTGTCCTATCAAATTCTTTCCAATCAATCTCATGCCATGTCATCATCCCACATCAACATCGCTTATCGCAGGAGGTAGTACCCCTACTCAATGCCATCACTGTATGGACTGCATAACGAATTATTTTTTGTCTGTTTATAAATCAAATAGAACGGATATTCACTCATCCGATGTCCTGATTGACCCCGCCTGGCGCGTTAGGTTTGTGATGATGAGGGATACACACTTGTTTGTTTTGAGAAGATTCTGAACACTTTTATTTTGGGTTGCAATTTGACCCTCGGTCCGTGATTCTGATCACACCTTCCCAATCGAAAAGGATTTTGGACCCACAAATGTTGATGATTATCTACCTAAGCTTCAATACTCTTCTAATTCCAAGTTCTATCAACTCGATTCTACTTTAAAAGTCTTTTGGGAAATCACTTGTGTGCCTTGACATGCCTTTAATCAAGAATCGGCTATGTCCTTCAAATCCACTGTTCTCTGGCTGTTGTTGACTCTCTATTCTCTTTGTGCTTGGAAGACTCAGCTAACCTTCCCACTAATAATCAAGTCCCTCTTGTGAACTCTTCTTTGGCATCAAACACAATCCACTCTACAATGGTTTGTAATTATTTCCGCGACATCTTGTCACAAACCAAGAAACCATCAATATTGAAAACAAATTTATACAATACTAAAAATGATGCCAACAAAGACTTTTTATCTTCAAGAAATAATTGTCTCATCTTGTACATCATCAAAGTACATGGCATTTTCCTACATCTTGGTGTACCTACATTGACTTACAAGTTAACAAACACCATCGACTAAACATAAGTCTAAAAACATGATCGACACAACATAGTCGCCAAGACAACATCGACACAAGTCGAGACTCATTTGAAAATATCGACATTCCAAATGTCGACATTCATGATACACAACCATGCCACAATCATGAGTCACTGATAGTGAAACTATCATCAAGTTCACTATTTACACATACAAAATCACATGCATGCGCATAGCTCTTCAACTCTCCTTCAAGTACAAATATAAGTACATAAACCCAAAAACAGGTGGGTACATAAGAGATGAAAACGAAAAGCTATATGGCTGCAACAAGTGAGTATCATACCCATCTTTTACATCCTTCGGGAGTAGTTGTGCAACAACAAGAATGCAATTCGTTTGAAGGCATTCACATGCAAACTTGCATCATACAAGCATTATAAAATTCTGCAACTTTGTCATATACTTTCAATAGAAATGCATACATAAGGCTGAAAAGTGCATCTACAACAAAGAAGTGCAAGCCTACTATCAATAAATCTAACCATTTCTTACCAAACCAATTCAATGGTGACTTTTTCTACTAAAACGCCTTCCTCTTGTTAATCATCTTGACTCACATCAATGATGGAATCTCCTCTTCCATTCTTAGTCATTTCTTTATCCATATTGCTTTTGTTGTGGATGAGTGGTTGATGCAATGTCCAACATTGGTCAATGAGATGACCTCTCTTCTGGCAATGAGTGCAAATCTTTGCATCCTCTTTTAAAGTTGCCTCGCTGAAAGTTTTCCTCAATGTGGTCAATATTTTCAACATTTTGAAACATGATGGATATATAAACCATAACATGTACATGGACTTTTCTTCCATTTTACATGAAAATTATCATGTTTAACATATAATCAAAAGCAACTGAATGATAGGAAGAAATATAGCTTGAACATTCACCTTTATCACACTCTTGAGGAGGTGCAACTTGAAGAGTTAGAAGCTCTCCTTTGAAGATCAACAACAATGTTCTAGGTCCTCATGGATTTCACAACTCTTTTGTTTCACATTTGCATTCATCTTGAACACGAATTTTGCATGCTTGAGGGATTGAACTGGTAAACAAAAGTTGTTCTTGGAATTGTTTCCTTTGTCTCCTCAACTTTTGAATTTGCTCCATATTTATAACCATATCCAAGACCCATATACTTGGGCCTCTCCTCAAAAACAATAGGCTCGACAATGCCTTGTGCATTCTTGCTAAAACCCTCTCTACCTTCATAGCCCATTTTAACAATAACTTGGACCCTATTCCTCTAGTGTGGTTTTCAAAACACCTCAAAGCATTCATCTTGAGAGGACTCTGAAGAAAACTAGCATTACATACCCCATGTTCATGGCATGTAATTTTGGTATGGGTTTCTTGACTCATGGAGCCAAGTCTCCATCTCATGCAACTTTTCAAGAAGCTGGTGCTTCTCCTCCTTCATGGCCATCGAATTCTCTTGAAGGACAATGCTCTCCTTTCTATCTTCCCACATCTCTTACACCACATCTCTCATGGTTATAAACTCCTGCAACATTTCTTTGTCAAAAAACTTGGATAATGAAGATGTATGAGAACTCTTACTATTTGAATCTTCCTCCATCTTTGCAAGATATCAAAATTCAACACAAAACATGCACAATAATACAAACAGCTAAATCTCTAGCTATCAACGATAATAACATGAGCTAAACTAAGCTCTGATACCACCTGATCTGAAAATAGGGGGCTGACATTTTTTTGCTATGCAAGCACCCTCTACTCCATTAAAATAAACTTGAGGACCTTGCTCAATGTCTTAGATGTGCAAGAGGATTTATGTGTCAAGTTTAGGATTCTTTTATGTGTTTATGTGTGAGGTTTTTTAAAGGTTGAATATGTTATTTAAAGAATACAAAAACAAAACAAAATTTCAGCAAATAATAACCAGCAAACACTCACAACAATAACAAGATGATAAAGGAGTTCACCCCCAACTGGGCTACATCTCCTTGAGCCTCCATCAATGGACTAGGCTCTTTGGGATTAGTTTTTCAAAGATTATTTTCAAGATGATTCTCAACTCCAATGGATTTACTGAATGTACCATTGGGTCCAGAATACATAAAAACCCCAAAAATGACTAATAGAACTCTGAAAACAGACCATGGCTCATCCCGACATGACCTCTTCTACATGTAGCCTTGAGCTTCCATGAGCTTCCTTGTGGAAAAAACACCTGTAAAAGTCCTCAAATTCCTCTGAAACCTATCCCAATCTGTTCATATCATAACAATTAGTTAAAAATGACTATTCAGTCACATAAAATAGACTTGGGCTCATCTGAGCATGACCTCCATCAATGGTGGCCCTAATCTCCCTAGAGCTCCTAAAACTTCAAGGTAGAAAAACCTACAAAAGAAGTCTCCAAATGTCTTTGAAAAATGTGCCAATGGATTTAGAACATCCAAAAACCCCTAGCTGGGCTTTTTCAGCACCTCATTTGGCCAAAAAATGAAGATGATAGGCCTCATGTCGTTTTCCTCCTTCAAGCTTGTTGTCTCTGGTTCGCCAATTCACACTCCTATGTGAGTAACCTGGATTCTGGGAGTTTTCTGTGCCTAAAACCAGCACACGCACCGTTTCCACAATTCACGCCAATTTTTCGAACAGTTAGGGAACTAAGGCCCCCAAAGATGGAGGTGTTGGGTGCATGGGGGGGCATATGGCCACGTCCTAGCGCATAAAAGGGCACTGTTTGCATGATCGAACGTGAGTGCGACACGTGTCGGGCATGTGGTGTTGTAACCATTTGAAAATCCACACGTGTGAACCTATGTGTGGCCAAGTCATATGGTTCACATAGAAACCGGGGGATGGGGCTAAGCCCCAGCCCGGATGCACCCAAACAATATAACATGCAAATTTAAATATATATCAAATGATATATATTATAAGAAATAAAAAGTGGTGCATTGTCAAGGCGGCCTTTTCTAAGACATTTCACTATGGTGGAGGTCTGGGGTTCAAACCTCATAGACTCCACTATATTTTTAAACAAACAACCAAATCACGGTGCCATGTGGAAGCCCATGTCTGGGCCACGTGGCACCTCCCAATTTGTCATTAACATGCCACGTGTCTCAATATGATTCACCCACATGTCCTGTCAAATAAATTCTTTCCAACTCAGATCATGCCACATCATCATCTAACACGTTAGCACTGCCATGTGTGAGGTATGACCTTGCCACATCATCACCTATGCGGACTATACGGACTGCACAATCAACATTTTTTTGCTTGTTTGGCAAATCGAAGAGAATGTGATATCTCACTCATCCAATGTTTGTTTGACCCCGTTCAAAGTGCATTGGGTTCATGACGACGAGGGATACACACCTGTTTGTTTTGAGGAGATTCCAAACATGTTGATTTTTGGGCTAAAATTTGAACCCTGGTCCAGATTCTGATCAATCAGGAAGACCATTGTACCAGTGCCTTGCATCATCATGGAGGGTAGTAGTGAAAAATTTCATAGCTAATTCTTCAGCATTATCACTAGTGGGATGAATCTAGAAGAAGCCCCAAAAATTGTTCATGTGATCCTCGACATTGATTACATCATTTCTGGTGAATTTAGGCAACCATTTTTCATACTTGGGAGGAAATTGCCTAGGGTAGCTCGATATAGCCATCATGTCTAGTGGTTAGAAAAGATTGGATGACCATTGTCTTTGGTTATTGGCTTAGTTTGGAATGACAGTCTGAGTCCCTATGCTAGAAATTGTGTTTAAGAGAAGATTGCCTCTGAAAATTGATTTTACTATAGGAGAGTTTCGGGGAAGCTTTCTTCTAAAGGATTGGGGAGGGTTGGTGTACCTCCTTGTGGATTGTGGAGTCACTAGATAATTTTATTTAAATTATCAAAGGAATAAGGGAATCACCCTTAGTGAAGTAGCTAGGTAATCTTATAAGAAAATTTCTATGGATAAAGGCTTATCGAAAATGTGTCGTTTGAGGAATATTGACTCAGTGTTCCCTGAAAATGACGCAAAAATGTTATCACACAATTTGTACTTTGATAAAAGGGAAGGTAATAGGAAATAAAATCGACGTAACTTAAGGTTATCTTATCAGTGTCACCTCCATAGAATTCCTCTTTATATTTAGGGTTATAGGCGTAGGGGAGATGTCCTCGGTGACTTGGTGGTTTCAGAAGGAAAGGTCAAAATGGATAATGAAAGATCCCTTATCACACGTCACCACTAATCAGAAAGTTGTTGTTTTATAACCGATGAAATGATAATATATCAAGGTGTACCTTTCTGAAACAAAGCAACAAGAAATTACATATATTGCAAGTACAACTTGTTGGTTAGTATGTCACAAAACCATAAACTTTCTCAAATAAAGCAATTGGATGATAATGATGAAGTAAAAAAAACATTATAAAAACAATATTTATGAGGCAATACTTCACAATAAGTTCCATGAAAAAACTTCAAAATGACTAAGAATAATCAACCATTAACATTATAATTTACTAGCATTTATTAGAAGCAAACAAGGCAATGCATTAATCAACTTTTCAATTGCTTTTAAAATCTTTTAATGTTGCAATGTATGGTTGTATCTTACTTTAGTAACAACATCAATAATGTTAGTAGGTTAGGCTATTCTAATGTTAGAAATGGTTAGTAGGAAGCTCAATGTATAGGTTTTGATGGTTTTTTGATCAATCACTCAATAAGAAGACTTAGACAAGTGCATTAGGGAAAATGGAGTCAATGATGTGGCAACATATATTGAAGGAAAATGATAATACGAGAGTCAAAGACAATAGAGATTGGTAGTTGGAGTGTTGGTAACCCAAGGCTTCAACTATAAAAACCTTAGGGGAAACTAGCTACTAAGGTTTAGGTAACCCAAGGCCTTTGTATAATTTCCTCCCTCTTTAACTCAATGATGAAGCAAAGGCTTCAAGAAAATTGGCCTCTTCAAAAGATCTAGTAGGTGAAGGATTTTAACGTAAGGACAATAACATGTGCTAGACTTTCTAGGGTTTAAACAAAGAATTTCATAATCTTTAATGTAGATTCAATATGAACAAGACTATAACCATTCAATTAAGAATAATTGTAGAAATATCACTTACATACATCAAGACTCATCAAGAAAAACCTTAGTTGAACACTTCCACCAAGAAACTTTCCAAAATAGTCCAAAATTTAGCCTTCCTCAACAACTGTACATAAAATTTCAGCCAAGTAACCCTAGATAGGGCACAAATTTCAGTCCTCACAAGTGTGAGTGAAAGATCTTGCCAAAATAAGACTGATTTTCCCCTTATTTATACAATTAGAATGACTGGAATTAGGTCAAAAAGGCCAACATGGCCAATTACACATAATATCCATTTTTACATTAAATGTCATAATAAAACCCTAAATCAAGCTATAAAGATGATGCCATGCCCTTTTAGGGTAACATTAGGCCTTTTTAGGGCAATGTTGGCCTCTTGGAGAAAACCGTTATGCCTCCTTGGGCCTCAGGATCCTTCCACACATGCCACTTGGCACACAACTACCTCCAAAGTATCCAAAACACTAGGTGACGTCATGGGTGACCTGGGTGATGTCATGGGACTTCCAAGCCCTACATTATGGTGAAAAGGGAAAGACCCCCCAGGGTCTAGGCATGCCAGGATGTCCATGGTGGAACGTTCTCCTCTCTCTCTAGTGAAAACACTTGATCTATCTCTTCCCCTAACTGTAATCTCAACATCCATCTAGTGGGGTTTTAGCCCCATGGAGGTCCGAACTAATCATCTTCCCATGTGTGCATGTCCATCAAGTGTAGCCCTGTAACATTAACAAATACGCCCTCCATGGGCTCATAAGTCACAGGGATCATAGCAATGCCAATCACATCTAATCATCAAGTTATTTAAACATGTGCATGAAACCCCCTTTACCCGGACAAGTGCTCAAAGACATTATGTTATTCTACAATCCAAGTTTGGAGGGGAAGCTAGGACGTCCTATTGGGCTAATGATCATTGGATGTGGGATGTTCCCGGGTGAAGTCAAATCCAGGCCATGTAATTGGATGAGGTGGTAGGAGATGTATGTGTAATGGGTGCTATGATAACAAGGAAATGTATGAATTACTTGTGGGTGCCTCTGAAGAGGGTGAGTTGCACCTTGTCATGGATGCAAATGTTTCCAAGGCCTTTCATGAATTTTATCTTTTATTCTTATTTATTTTTCTTTCAAGAGGCTAGTTAGGTGACACTGCTCTGTCGTGGTGACTAGTGGTGACAATGTTACCCAAAATCATTTCATGGAAATGAGAATGTTGGCTCGTGATGAGACCCCCTTTCTCTTGGCTATGCCACCAAGAGCCACTACCCTGGCATAGTGACCAGTTGAATGGTATTGTCATACTGCTACATTCGCATGGACCTAATAGGTTACCTCGTGATGAGACCCCCTATCCTCCAACTAGGTATTGATTTATTATTTTAATGGGTCCCTCTATTTCTTGTTGAGAAGCATTTTATTGCTTTTTCGGGGATCCCTGGGAGAATAATATCAATGTTTTATTCTTTTAGATTTTATCTTTTTACAGCTTCTTTTACCCTCTAGGCCTTTAACCCCTTCTTCCCATAAGGTAAGGTACAAACCTTTGATAATTTGGCCAACACAATGCCTAAACCAGTGTATGGGATGGATGAGTGGGAAAAACATGAAAAGTGGTGAGTATGGTGGGAATGGACGATGAACTTTCATGAATCCCCCCAGTGGAAACTCAAACCCTATGGGAACCATCTTACTAGGGCATCGTGTCATTCCCCCTCGATGTGGTCAAGTGGATAGGCATAAGATCCAAGCACACGTTAGAAGAAAAAATAATTAAATGCACCTATTCAAATGTTTTTAGAATCATAGTGACACATACCATGATACCCGGACTCATTACCTCATGGATCAAGACCCATTTTTTCTGCAGGACCAGGATGATGTGATGGATGTTGTTGTTGCTGACAAAGTGGAGGCATTGAAGAAGAAAAGGATGGGCCCTCCAGGGCCATGCTCAAGTCGATATGGATGTTAGTAGTCCATGTCTAGGACCTATGGGCCTCGAGACATAATCTCCTTAGTTATCCCTAGTCCAGGGGATAAAAAACTGAATGAAAAATAAATTACCGAGCACACTTTTATCTCTCTTTTTCACTCATTAAACCATGAAGGACACACAAACACACACAGAATAAAGAGTGGGAGTTTTTTTACCATTGATACAGTTATTAAATGGCAACATCATGCGAGTCACCCTTGAAGATGGCACATGTTTGAGTCATCATCTTACAGTTGGGTTATATATTTCTTAGGAGCTGTACCAATAATATGAGTCATAGATACTCCTCAGGTTGGTTACTCTTCCATTCATCATGGAGATTTATTTAATGACTCCTACATTGTTGCACTATATTAGTCTACCTCTTTGTTCTTGTTCCAAGTAATCATTATGTGGTACTACATGTTCATGGGAATTTAATCCTAATTCGGTTGTTTGTTGTTTTGTTGACATTTTGTGTCATCCATTCATATGTCAGTTATACTTGGTTACTCTATATCTTCACATAATCTCTCCATGTATGTTTCATGTCGATTGATGGGGGATACATTGAGGCCCTCCTTGGATGAATTTCTTCCTACATAATTTAGTAAATTATCTAGGAGAGGGATATAAAAACCAACTAGTACCTTGGAGCTTGCAGTCCTCAGTGGCCGGCCTCCTCACAATTGCTAGTGATTTTACCTCATTAAATCTTGATCGATCTATTCTATCATTGTTTGAAATCAAATAATCTTTTCACACAGAATAGATTGTACTAGTTACCTTGAGGTCCATTTTCATCATAGGTGGGTTCCCTCATGTGTTTTAATGGTATAATTCAAAAATCGATAATTAGGAAATTTATACCATGATCGACAATAACTCATCTATTCACATGTTGTAGATTTGTACCATCAGGGTTTGGGATGAAGACCTTGGGTTTGGATCCACATCATTCCTTCACAACACCCCTCCCAAGTTGTGATGTAATATATCACTTATATATGAGTACTTTGAAGACTTCAATGATGTCAATGTTTCATCGAAACTGACATAGGAGATATAGCTAAAGAAATTACAAACAAATCTTATCAAGAAAGGAAGCGAGATTCAATATGGAAGAATGAAAAAATATATTCACACTACTCCAATGAGCTAATCAATGAATGAAAATTGATACATAGATGATGATCAATATGATACAATGAATGAGTGGAATACACTCATATATAGGGTAGAACATTCCATAATTAAGAAACGAAATCAAGCCGTTAGCTTTCCCTAGGAATGAATGCATGCATAATAGTGATGGTCTAAATAGAAAGTCCTAAAATAGAAATAGTCAGTTAACTCCCATTGAACTAGTGTGTCGAAAATAGAAATTTATCCAACACCCCCCTTGAACATCATGATGGAATAAAAATGAGTCCTGACAACTAGGCCATATTAGGTACTCATGTACAATGCAACTAATGAACACTGAATAAAAATGAGCAAAGAGAGAAAACTACGTGGGAACAAACCCCCCCTCAAAATACAATGCATCAAAAGAAGAAAAGGTAGTCGATAGACAATTGTGTTCTTCACTCCAAGATAATCCCACAAATGAAACCTCTGCTCACTGAAATTCTTTGTTAAGATGTAGAAATATTTATGGATCTGATGAAGTCCCTTGGAAACGTATCTAGCCTTTTACCTATTCATCCTATGGACCCATCTACACCTGAAACTATTCCTTTCTGGTGGAAGTGGAACCATATTCCATATCTGATTATTTGGGAGTGAGTCATACTCCTCCTATATGGATGCTTTGCATAATGGATTTCCCACAACCTTACTATCGGTATGTGGATCAGAAGATTGAACCATATATATATATATATATATAGATATAGATATAGATATAGATATAGATATATATATGCATGGGCATTGTAGGTTCAGAAGTTGAAATTACATGAGAAGGATCCTCATACTGAGATCGAGTCCTCCTCAATTCTAATGGATTCCATGCAAGGATACATGTTGCCTAAAGTGTGAACTGTTCCTTCTTGGGATTCTGCTGAATCTTCGATGTTGGATTCTTAGATGGTTATACTACCTGTTTATTTCCATGTACATAATCTGATTTTATGGAATCATCTTTGATGTATGAAATTGATGGAAGAACAAGAGTATATGCATGTTGCATTGGAGGTTCATGCAAAGTACTCTCCTTATGTGTAGGTAGAAAAGAGAAGTCACTGTTAGAAAACTTAGTGAAATTATACAACCTTAATTTGTGATCCACGTTACCAATTGCAATAATGGAATTTCCATGCATATCAATTACAAAAACTGAATTTGATGTAAATTCAACCTTTTTACCTTTCTGAGTGATCTGAAAAACCGAGAGAAGATTCATAGAAAACTTTGGAACATGTAAAACATTCTCAAAACTTCCATTATGGAATTCCACTCTCCCCTCTCCTGATACTGATATTGGAGTATCATTCCCCATGAGAAAGGGAGTCTTGAGAATGAACTCAAAGAAGTAAAATCTTCCTCTTTCGCTGCCATATGATGTGATGCACCAAAATATATAATCCATGAATCAAATGAGGTATTAATTGCAACAATATCATGATTATTACCTTTCTTAGGAGAAGTTTATTTTTCCTTCTACTTCTTGACCCCTTATGGAATGAAGTTTCCAATGTTTTTATGTTGAATTGCCTCTACCATAAGATTGATTTTCTTCTTCATGCATGTGGATTCTTCATGATTTGGTTTATTGTAGTAAGTGAACTTTTTTCCTTTCTTCTTCTTCTTGGAATCTAAATAGTCTTTGGAATCTAAAGAATCATTGAAGGGTTTGAAATATCCCTCCTTCTGATTTTGTTTCTCCTTTCCATTTTGTTTGGATGATCCTTTTCCATCATGCATGGTGAGTGCATGTTATTAGGGATACCTTATTAGGCCCATATGAATGAATTTTTCCTACTCATGTGTGAGATAATCAATGAATTGATCCATGGTAGGAATATTCCAATTTGTTCATAAGAGATATCTTCCAGAATGGAAAGTGGAGACATAGACAACATATTATGGTCCTAGCTTAGCCAATATTGTTAGAATAAGTTGGTCCACTTGTTTAGAATTATCAACACCACAAGATGATAAGATCAATATCAGTGATTTAAATTTAGTAAAGAAATTACATATATTATCAAAAAATTTAGGATCCAAAGTATTCAAATCTAGCTCATGCATACGACCTCTCATCTCATCCTGATTTCCAAACAAACTTTCCAAGGTATTCCAGATCTCATCTGGAGTATTCCATGTGACAACATGGAACCATAAATTAGATGAAATCAATTCAAGAATAATTATTGTGGCTTCATGCTTTCGATTTTCCCATATCATATTCTCAATTGCTGATGTAGGTTATGTTTTTGTCCCCATCGTCAACTTGTACAGTCCTTTCCTTCTGAGTTGGAATTCTACCTTGGGCTTCCAATCGAAATAATTGTATGGTGTGAGGATTAACACCAAGTTTGACTGTATAATAGGTGTCATATCCATACTGTTTCTAAGAAACCCTAAAACTTTACTCTCAATCTCTAAGTGAAAAACTGAGAAATTACTACAGAAAGGGTAGTTTAAGTGGAAAATTTATATCAGTTTCAGGAGGCTATCTTCCGGCTTATTTTTTGAGCAAATGGTGAGGAACATCACCAAATGGTTGAAAACCCACTTGCAGAATGGGTTGATTCAAATATTCTAGTAAGTGTTTCCTCAAAAAGTTAAGATTTTGGGAGAAATAACTGCAAATATGAATGTGTTTTTAGAGGTGGTCAGACCTTTCCTTAAGAGACAGAGCGACCAGTCTTTAGTGGTCATCGTTTGTTATTTTCTGGTTGCACTCTTCCAATGTATTGGGAGTCACCCCAATCGCCCTCTTCTAGTTTCTAGGGTGAAACCAACCCATAATTTGAAAAATTCATAAGTTTGGGTGTGACGATCACTCCTTTCAAGAGAGAGAGGCGGCGACCGCATATATTACACGGATTTTCTCACTGAAACTTTGATTTCCTTATTCTCTGGATTTTTTGAATTTATCCAAGCAACATAGCATTGATACCATGTAAATTTTTCATCGAAACCTGCACATGAGATCTAGATAAAGCAAGTAGAAACAAAGTGTATCAAGAAAAGACGAGAGATTAAATATGGAAGAATGAGAAAATATGTTCACACTAATCCAATGAGATAATCAATGAATGACAATTGATACATAGATTATGATCAATATCATACAATGAATGAATGGACTACACTCTTATATAAGGAATAACATTCCATAATTAAGAAAAACAATCAAGCAGTTAGATTTCCTTGGGAATGCATGCATGCATAATAATGATGGTCTAAATAGAAATTCCTAAAACATAACTAGTTAGTTAAATCCCACTGAACTAGTGTGTCAAAAATAGAAATTTCTTCAACAAAGGCCTCTCTCCTCAGTGCTCATTGTCTTCCTGATGTATATGTTTTGACATAGATCCGCATTGTGTTTTCTCATGGCTATGATCTAGTTGGTGACATGGATCCACCATGTATTCTTTCATGGCCATGGTCTTTCATTTCATGCCATGTATCTACAGTGTATTGTTTTGGTGGACATGCTTTGATTCTATTTTGATTTTGGGTATGTCGACCTTAAGGATCGTCTATACATGTCTTTATATTTGGTGATTTATTGCAGGTACTCTTTGACCTCCTCACCTATTTTATGTCTTATGTCGCTGCCTCACATTGGTGCCAGTTTATTGTAATGTGTTTCGACCATCCATTCCTTTCCTGACCTCAAATATTAGGGGGCATCTATTATAGCCTTAATTTACACCCTACAATGTCAGGAGGAACAAAACAAAAAATGAAAGCTGAGACACACTCTTCTCCTCAGGATTCAGGGAGTTTTTTAGGGATTTCACTAGTCATACATACAAAATAAGAGACCTTGTCACTAGTCAGTAGTGTACAACAAGAAACCATGTCACTGGTTGACAATGTGAAACTGGAAACTGCCCTTCTAACCTTCTAGATTTACATATTTTTTAAGAGGTAAGAGATGGAAGAGTTGGTTCTTTGTGGCATGAGCTATGGAACTCACAACATTTGAGTCTCCATTGGTTTCTAAAATATCTAGAAGTTGTCCCAAGCCTCTTCCACGAACATATGTAAATAAGGACAATATTGAGCAAAAGGAATAATCATTCGCAAAGTTGCCAAAATACATAGGTGCTTCTCCATTCTACATCAGTTGCAGGTGAGTTTCCTAGCTTGGTTGAAAAGCCGAGGAGGAGAAAAGAGGACAGGGAAAACATGAGTACATCTACTCCTAGAGGTAAAGTGCATTGATGTAATTCTTTCATATTAATGAATAGATCATTGGTTTTCCCTCATGAATATTTGTATTTCATTCACACATGTTTATAAATTATTTATTCCTTCATAGATCACGTTAGATTCAAGCTAGATATTAGATTATGATGCTAAGAATAGAAATAGGAAGGCATTGTTTTATCACTTTTTTGCAGGTAGTAGGTTGAAGGAGCTGGAGTAGAATATCCAAGACTACACCATCCAAGTATATGCAAGGATGACCTTCAGGAAAAGGTATATCATTCCACCATTTGTTCGTGTAATTATGAATCTATTTTCTTGTTTCTATGATAACCATAAAAATTTATCCCATTGTCGATCTAGGATTAATAGGCAAGAGGGAGATCTTATGATCTAATTGGTGAAATTTTCTCTGCAACAATAAACATAACATGAATGATTATAAAAAAGTCTTGAGTAGATGTATAAATGGAATATATTTATAATAATTACTTTAAAATCAATGGAAAAATTTAAACCATAGAATAAAATATTATAATTGCAATTTAAAGGCACAAAAAAACACATTTTTTGGTTACTTAATAACCACATTGTAAATTTCATATCAACATATTGGTCAGTTGAGACTAATACTCATGAATATGGGTCATAGATTAATGACTTACACTACGCAGTTAATCCCAAAAATAATATCTAAAATTAAAACGAAAAGAAAAGCAATCTCACATCAAAATATTTCTTCATCATAAACCATAACAAACCAAAAATAGCACTTGCACTTTACTAAATGCATCATCATATTCCACAATGTTACCTCACATGTTTTCTTCTCCCAATGCAACTTTATTTTGAATTAGAACTATAATCAGCTTTAGATTTCTCTCAGATGAGCTATATATTTGATGGCTTATATTTCTATGTTATTTAATTCTCTTTAGAATTCAACTATGAAGATGTTCCCGAAGACCCCGACACACTACGACTTCTTGTATCATTTTCGGTATTTGATTATTCCCTTTGCTACTTTTTGAAAATACCTATGCCTCACTTGTACCACTATCGCTGCTACTATCAAAATATCCCTTATTTTTAGTCTCTTTTTTTTGGCCTTTGTTCTTTCTCTTTATCTTACTTTTGATATCCATGTTAGAGTTTCAAGGTGCATCCCATGACTATAACACAACAAACTATAAATAATACATTATAAAATGTGAAATTGTTTTGTAATATGAAAGGATTATAATACAGTATAAAATGTGAAATTGTTTTGTAATATGAAAGGATTAATAGATTAGATTTGATGCTATATGTCCCCAAATGAACTTACAACGAAAGTGTGTCGACTCTTATTCAACTACGCCACCTTTAAATCCTAGGGTGGATTGTCCCCCATGCGATTCTAATTGAACCCATAATGCTAACCCATGCAAAAAAACACAATCACAAAAACAAGTTTTCTCAATAATAGAAATAGAAGCTCAAACCCTAATGAAACAAACAATAAATTTCATTATTCTCAGTTAATACCGAGCTCATTTTGGGAAGAGCATTGACAACTAATTGGGAAAATTAAAAAACAATGCTAAAGATACATAAATTTCACATATTCCTCCAACCATACATCTTCGCTAGGTATTTAGAATCCAAAATAATAGTAATCCACCTCAATCTATGTGATTATGGTCCATAAAACATATACACACAACCTCCAAAACTTTGAACTAAAGTGTTTCTCACCTGGAACTAAAAATTTGAGGAGGAAGAAGGTATTGACCATGCTCTAGAGGAAATAGGACAGGTGTCGAGGGTGAGAAATTAACTTAGCAATGTTGTTGGATTTACTAGTTAGGAAAGTGGATGGTGATGATCCATATGACCATCCATGTATGCTTACCAGAGAAGAGGAGGTTGACCGTAGAAGAAGCCTTTTTACTTAGTGATCTAAAAATGGATTTTCCTCATTTCCACTTCCAAAGAAATAGACATGGAATTGTATACAAGAACCAATTCCACTACATTCATTATTGAAGCTTCACTACAAGTGAGACTATGTTACATGTATAATTTCTCCACAAATGATGGTAGCATATTGTAATTGAATTTTAAAGGCATATGTGATAGATTTTTCGGTTACTTAATAATAATGTTCTTTTTTAAGATAACGAAAATATTCCTTTGTTGCATTAGTACTTGTCTAAGGTTTACATTTTGTGTGAAGTTTGATTATTTTATTTTCTAATTTATTGGTTACCTATTTTCTAGTTTTCAACCCTTACTTATTTGTTGTTATATTAAGTCATTTATTTGAGAATGAAAATTCTTTAGAATGAAGGAAGATAAATTTATTTGCTTCCTAGTATTTATCTTATTTCTTTTGAGTTTTTAATTTAAAATTCCATGCTTATTTATCCCTAGTTCTTAACTAGATTGAAGTATAAGCTTCTTTTATTTATAGATGTGAATTGTTTCATGCTTCTTTCCTCTTTCAAAGTTAATTACGATGAATAAAAAGTTTCATTTACTTTAGTATTTGTCTTATAGATGTGAATTGTTTCATGCTTCTTTCTTCTTTTAAAGTTAATTAAGATCAATAAAAAAATTCATTTACTTTAGTATTTGTCTTAATTGTTATCTTGCTTTTCAATACTAGATGTCATTTATTACAAGTATTTTTAATAAGCATTTTATTTTAAGGTTAATGACACCCACTTCACACCTTAATCATATATGCTTCGTAAATCATATGCTTGGTTTATGATCCAAGCTCAACTTTAACATAATACAACACATGTAATCTCCTTTGGACCAAAATAATCTTCTAGTTAATATAGTGGTTGTCTTTTTAGGGAAATCCAAATTCTTTGTAGATTAATGGACAACCGTATTCTTTATTTTTGAAACATATTCTTGTTTAATTTAAATTTTGTGAATATTTTAATGTTATTTTAATTTAAATTTTGTGAATATTTTTATAATATTTTGAATTTTTTGAATTGAAAAAATAAATAAATTATTTTAAAATTCAAATAAAATAAATGATTTACCATAATTATTTAAAAAAAAAAAATAACGAAAACAAACCATTTTTAATTTTGAATAATATTTTTGACTACTAATTTTCTTAGGAAATATTACAAAACTTAAGGCAAACTATGTGGACACGTCAATATGACGCAACTGTCGGYCAAAGGATACGACGTCCCAATATATTGATCGAGTGTGCTATAAATTCAGGATTGAATTTGTTACAATAAATTAAATCATCGAAAGTATTTGTATATCAGTTTTGGGTAGAATACTTCGCTTTATCCGAAGTGGTGATTATGTGCTAGGTCTGTGGAGAGCCGAAATCTGTGGAGCTCTATGGTGCACAACACAAGAATCAATACAATTATCTCTAAAGATCCGAAATCTATGGAGGTCTGTGATAATGGTGACATTGAATATAGGTTGGCGACTTTGAATATAGGCTTTGTCGACCRYGGATTGATTAGGGGAAGAGTCTGTMTGTGCGGAGGCAAGAGGAAGTGCAAAGTAAATGGGTCCCAATGGTTGGAATCCCAGACCCATTTGAAATGGGCTATGGCCGGTGAAACTATGGAGAGCTCTATTGTAATTGTGTTGGACATATGGGAGAATCTCGTCCCATGTGAAAGGATTCTTAGAGTTGTACATGCGCAGGACGTGCACAATCATCCGATTGATGACCTCGGCTTGGCCATTGATTTGGGGGTGGAAAGAGTGGATTTTGTGATCTTGGTGTCCAATAGAGACCACAGACTCAACCAAAAAGTGTTGAGGAACCTGTTGTCTCGGTCGAGGATGATTGTCCATGGTATCCCAAAGTGCACCCAAACTTGTTCGAATAATATCTTGGTAGTGTCGACTGCTATGATAGTATTATTACAGGTTGTGAGGATGGCCATATTCGAAAACCGATCAACAATCACAAACACATTGCCATTTTTGTGCTTGGTGGTCGGAAAAACAGACATGTAATCCATGGAAATGGACTCCCACGACTTCTAAGGAATATGAAGAGGGGTGTATAATCCTAGCTTCTTGATGGTTGGCTTGGAAATAGCGTAGGCAATGAAAGATCTGATATACTTGCTGATGTCCAGTTGAAGTTTTGGCCAATAAAAATGTTTCTGAAGGATGACCACAGTTTTCTTTACGCCAAAATGTCCTGCCACCTGACTGTAGTGGGCTTCCGAAATCATTTTTGCACGCTCACTTGTAGGAATGCAGAAATGGCCCAGGTGGCATAAGAGTTCATTCTAAATGTGAAAATCAAAGACAGTGGTGCCTGTACCCAAGAGCTGATATGTGGTGGCGAAGTCCAGATCTTGCTGGTAAAGTTGGGGCCACTCTGATGTTTCATGTCCACGGGAATGGAGCACAGTGGTAATTGCAGCCACAGGAGGTCGACTGAGGCATTCAATGACATGATTGGAGATACATGTCTTATACTTGATGTTCAGATGGAACTGTTGCAAGTAGGTGGACCACTTTTGATGGTAATCAGTTTGTAATTTCCCCTGTGTCTGTATGAACTACAGAGGCTTGTGATTAATGTGTATGATCGTCTCTTTCCACAGAATGTAATGTTTCCATTGACGACAGGATTGTACACTGGAATACATTTCCTTTTCATAGGTGGGATATTTATAGATATCATCGGAGAGTGTCTCACTATCGTATGCCACCGGATGCCCATGCTAAGTGAGAACTGAACCCACAACATAATCAGATGCACTAGTCCCAATATCAAATGGTTGTTGTAGATCGGGTGAGGAGAGTATGAGATTTGAGCACAAACAATGTTTTAGATCTTCAAATTCTTGTTGTTTCTCCTTTCCCCACATGAACTTGGACCTACCACCACCCTTGGTTACCTGGTTGAGGGCCCAGGCAATATGGGAGAATGCCAACATGGACCGTCGGTAAAAATTGGCAAGTCCTAAGAAGCGTCGAAGCTCGGTCAGTGTGGTCGTTGATGAACAATCACAGATGACTTGGATATTAGCTGGATCAACATGTACCCCATGCTCATCAACAATTTAGACCAGGTATTGGACCCTGTTCAAGCCAAAATAACATTTTTCTAGGTTAGCATAAATCTTGTGTTGTCACAGAGATCTCAAAACCTGTTGAATATGCTACATGCGCTCCTCCCATGTTCTATTAAAGATGAGGATTTCATCCAAATATACTACCACAAAGGAGTTGGTGAAGGGTCTCAATACATTGTTCATCAACCTCATGAATGTGGCTAGTGCATTTTTTAAGCCAAAGAGCATGACTAGCCATTCAGAGAGACCTTCCTTAGACTTGAAGGTTGTCTTCCAGACATCCATTCGTTCGATGGGAACCTAATGGTAGTAAAAATTCAAGTCAATATTACTGAAGAAATCCCCCCCCTTGATTTGGTCAATAAGGTCATCAATCCTGGGAATGGGATAGCAGTTCCTGACTATGATTTTGTTATAGGCTATGTAATCAATGTAGAGTCACCAAGTCTCATCCTTTTTCTGCACCAGTACAATTGGGATTCCACAAGAAGAGGAGTGGGTCTGATGTGCCCCTTTTGAATAAGCTCTTAGATCTGGCATCTGATTTCTTCATTCTCCATCAACGAGCATCGATAGACTGGTCCATTAGGTAGAGGTGTGTCGGGGGTCAAATCAATTAGATGATTGACTTGGTAGTGTGTCAGTACCCCTGTAGGTGAGACGAATATGTCTTTGTATTCTTCCACAATCCCGTCCACTTTCTTTTGTTGCAAAGAGAGGTTTTGTGTAGGGATTTGGTGGTGACCTTCTTCTTACTGTGACCATGGATCACAAATAAGACAAACTTCCTGGTCTGTGAAATGGCATTACTGCATTTCTTAGCAGAGATTAAAGAAATAGCAGTAGGCGGTGCCACCTCTAGAATCCTGTACAATTGTCTACCCAAAGTAAAAATAACATTGTGGGGTCTAGACTCATACACATCATGATGCTTCCACAAATATGGTTGTCCTAAATGAACATCACAAACTTCAAGGGGAG
>SNQJ01S0068509.1:0-33111 GCA_010110895.2 Picea sitchensis | reverse complement strand
TAAATGTTCAAGTACAAGATGATTCAAAATGAAAATGTCTCCTTGGTATATATAGGAGACTAGGAGGTATAATTACAACTAATGGCCTAAAGCCGACATAAATAAAATAACATTACTAATCTAAATTACAACTAATAGCCTAAAGTTGACATAAATAAAATAACATTTCTAATCTAATATGCCCCAATTAAAGGGTAATGAGCCAATATTAGGGCTTAACAATGACACTATTGGCTGACACAAAGATCTCTTCCTTGATGAAGCTAGCCAATGGTGTAGGGTTATGGGTGCAATGTCATTGGAAGGTCCAACCACTTGATGATCTCTGTTGAAATCAGGTTCTTTTGACTATCGTTGTCAACAATGAAGTGAATCAGAGCCCCCTTGACCCACATCTGTGAGTGAAATAGGTGTTTCCCTTCCTCTAGTTGTTCTGGTTCACTTGGACGGACTTTGGTGACAGCGACCATGGCACTGGGTTCAAAATCGATAATTCGTTTCTCTCCTTCAAGATTTGACTCAGAATCATAATTGACCTCTGATTCAGAAGCCTTAAGCTCGACCATGAGGGACTTATTGTAACGACATTTGTCGGTGTTGTGCCAAGTACTTTTATGGTACTCACACCATTTTTCATTTCATTATTCATCTTCTCATTTCCCTTATTGTGTTGTGGCTTGGATGGATTTTCCTGAGGGTGACCATTAAGAATTGGTCCCATGTTGTGTGGGTTGGGGTTGCCTTTTCCCTACTTCGGTTGTGAGGGGTTTGCAGATCCAAACTCTCGTTGTTTCTTCTTAAATTTATGCTCGATCTTGACAATGTATCTATAAGATGTGCCCAATGAGGCGATGTCCAATAAATCCATTTCTATTTGAATGTATCTATGAAAACAACCATGGTATTTGAGCACCAGATGACGTTCATAATCTTTGATACCTAGTTTGGTGCGAAGGGTATGGAAAATTTTGGTGAAGTCTTCTACTGTCTAGTCCCTTTCTTGACATAGGGCAATCCATCTAGTGTACTGGTCCTCGTAGCTTCCAAGAGGATAGTATTGTTCTTTAATGGCATCCTAGAAGGAATCCCATGTAGGGGCCACCACAAAAATTACATATTCCTCCACGGCCCTTTGCTTAGACTAGGTATCCCACCCGTCTTTAACATGGGGAACACCCTTGAGGAATGCAAAAGTGATCTTTTCTCGATCAAAAAAATTGTGGACCAAAAAATATCTTTCGAGCAGATTTAACCATTTATCTACAACATATGCATCTATCTGTCCTTCAAATAATAGAATATCAAAATTTACCTATACCTTGAAGGGGGTTGCATGGCCACCTGATGAAGATGCTTCTCCTCTGGGAAACCATCGAAGGATCTATGCGAATTTGTCCATCATTTCATTCCTTTGTCGCGCGATGGATTCCTCGAGCAAAATTTTAATAGGATCTCCTGCTCCATCATCTTCCTTTTCATCTCCGATGGGTTTTTGTCAGGTTCAACATGACTGTTCTGGTAATGTCGCGATTGGTTTGAGTCCCAACTTCTTGTACCCATACCTTGTCAAGGACATGCACGAAGAAAAATGAATGAAGAGAAGAGCGCTATGATATCACTGATCCAGATTTAGGAGTGGAACGAACTCATTATAGACTGAATACAATAAACAAAGAGATAGGAAGAATAACACAAATATTTAGTGAACAATATCTTCTATTAAATAATGAAATAGGATGAAACTATAAAACTATAGAACTGAAACTTGCTCTAATCATGGTAGCTATCTCTGAGAGTATATGTGGCTACTACGCGCATCCGTCTAAAAAAAATTAATTACATTGAGGCTCCATAGGCCCTTTTCATATTACTCATGAATGCCAAAACCCTAGAAATCCAAAAACCTAACCCTAGAAGGTCAAACTCCAAAAGTCATGTGGGCCCTATGGGTAAGTTGGTGTAATTTGGTACATCAACTTCCTAGGGTCATAACGTTTTCATACAAACTTCGTTTTAGGCATGTGATATCCTCTTGGAAAGGTATTTTAGAGAACTACACATTTCGTCATCATACTGTGACTCTGTCTAATGTCTGATCGTGGCGATTCAAAAAAACAATGTTTAGGGCCTCAAAACAACCCTGAAAGTACACCAAGATCTGTTGATATGAAAAAATACAAAATAGGCCATTTCGATTAGGCAAGAGGCCACCCGTATCCACCTGGAGAATGTGTGAGGCTTCAGAAATCCCTAGAAGTTTAGAACTCACAATTATAAAATAGTATAGAAATACTTGATGAACAAAAATGGACACAAGGAGCCAGTTGGAATAGGTGGGTGGCCACCAATATCCATCTGGATCATGGTGAGAGGAGTTAAAACAACTTCCAAGAAACCTGAAACTAACTAGTATCCATCACCATGTCCTAATGAAACTTTTTGTTGTCCATGCCTTGAGAAAACAAGGCAGTAGTTGGAAACACCTACTTCAATAAAAATTCCCTCAGGAAGGAATGTCCAAATCTATAGAAGAATAGGAAAGAGAGGTACATAGTGAGGGTTCCAGTAGAAATACAAAGAAGAACAAAGGGAAGAAGTTAGGGGGTTAAGAAGCCACTATTACACCTAGCTTATCCCAACCTATTGATGAATTGGATAAGGATAATTCTGTTGTGGACAAGCCCACTGCATCCAAAAAGAAGAAAACCTCCCTATCTCGGAAAATAAGTCCAACCCTGATCCCAAAAAGTAAAAGACAGAAAAGCAAGGACTCTGGGCAAGGTGAATGATCATATATTTCTCCTAAAACAACCATTGAGTTATCACCAGATCCAATTAGCAAGTTGGAAAATGCCCATGAACTAAACATTTAGAGCAGGAAAAAGTGTCAAAAGAAGGGTGTTCCAGTAGAGAAAATCCTAGAGGATCCCACTACATCTAAGAAGGAGAGGCTTGCCCAATCTAAGGAATCTAGTCCAACCTCTATTCCTAAATATCAACTGCCACAAAGTGAGAGGCTAAAAAGGAAGAAAACATGTCAAAAGGAAGTTTCACATGATTTCCTTGAGGCAACTATTGAGTTCCCTCAGGAATCGGTTAATGAGTTAGAGAAGACCCCTAAAGAAAATATTGTGTTTCCTCAGGAACCAATTAGTGAGTTGGAGAAGACTCCTAAGATGAGAATTGGAAGAAAGGGGAAGACTAAAACAAGGAAGTCTCAAAAGAAACAAATCTCAGAGCCTACACCTCAGTCCTCTAGAGTGGAAACAAGGAATTTTCAGCAAGGTAAAACTCCAAAACTCACACTTCAGTCCTCCAATGTGAAAATAAAATCTATACAAGAGAAACAAGTCTTGAGGCCTATAAATGCTATTAAAATAAATAAGAGGAAGTTGTTTGAAGAGACTTCCACCCATGTTAGAAAATACAAGGAAGCCTCACTTCCGGTGAAGAACCACCAAGAGCATATTCAAACAGATAATAGTTCCACACGTGCCTTCTCTTCCAGAGGAGCCTATTGGTATTCTGACTTCTCCAGAGAAAGAGAGTGGCTATGGAGATACAATTAGTGATATTGAGGGGTTAGTGACAAAAACCTTGAGAGGCCTAATAAAGGAGAAGGAATCCCAAGAGGAGGTTATTGAACAAACAACCTCATCTGATCCTAACAATTCTCTGAGAAAACATCAGTTGATAGTGAAGATTGGGAAATTGAAAAAACAAAATGAGAAGCTGAAACAAGAGGTTACAAAGTACCAAGTATTGGATAGGCATATTAAGGAAGAAAATGCATAATTGAAACAATATAACCTAAGGTTACAGGATGCACAAGAAGAGCTCTCTGATAAACTCAACAAAGTTTTACGTTTGATCCAATACACCAGGGTCATTAAGAAGGAAATTAGGAGCAAATCTTCTAGTCTCAACATTCTACAACTAGATAAATTATGTTCAGACAGGATGGGATATGGTTCAGTTTTGCAAAGTTTTGAGTATCAACTTTGACATTGTTGCATTAGAACATACAATGATTTTAGCATGGGGGAAAGTTGGAGTCTCCATTTTTACACTTCTATTATCCTATAATATCCTCTATCTGAGTCTATTTTACCTATGATATGTGTATATGATTGACCATTTCCTCCACAAACCTACTATGTGATCTTTTCCATGTGCATAGAGAGGTAACCTATGTTAAAAAATGATTTGTTTGTTTTTATTGATTAAATTGGATTAAATGGTTGATTATTTATGCTCCTAATTACTTTTATTATTAATTAAGAAGCTCCATCTGGTACTACCACTGGTCTGGTACTGTAACAGCCGCTTGATCTAGTACTCTTCTTGATCTGGTACTCTGCCTAATCCGGTACCAATGCTCCTCCTGATCCGGTACTCTGTAGTGGTTTGATACCACTACTCTGCACCTCTTTCAGTACCATCTTAGCGCCTCTTCTGGTACGATCTCGGATCCTATTCCAGTACCATCTTAGTTCCTCTTTAGGTACCAACCTACGCCTATCTTAGTACCACCATTGTGTTTGTTCGGTACCCAGATTTATGACTGTGCTAGTTTGGTACTAAACCCCTGTCTACAGGATTCACATGTTGAACGAGTATGTTGGTGGTGATTCCAAGAATCTAGTTGGATGGAAGTGTCTTGAGGTAGCTTCAGATATCATGATAGAATTCATCACTCATACACTTCATGTCATGAGGATGAATTCCATCCCTTGCGATACGATATGAATTACCAATTGTAACGTTTTAAAAAAATTTGATAATTATCTTCATATGTTGGTTATAATGACTCACCTTATTTAAAAGGGATGATGTGTATATGATAGGAAGTAATTAGTAAGTAGAGGATGATACAAATTTTTGTGCTAAATGAAATGTTGAACCACTGATTCAATCGATCAATTCAAGGAATAGAAATAATATTTGTGCAATTCGTGGGAATGAGTAAAGTGCTTTAGTATGTGATTTCTTTAGAGGTACCTTGTTGGTTTAGCAAGGGACCAATGCCCCAACCAAGGTAAACCTCCCTGTACATGTCTTTGTGTGTCGTAAGTCAATTGTGTGAGTGTGAACACTTAATAGTTGTGTGTTGCAAATGATTTTAAATGCATAAACTTTTCTAGGTACAATACATATTTATTTGATTCAATGTGAGTGAATGGTTATACATTGAGCAGAGTAGATAATTCCATTTCCATTTTTGCAAAGTGATATTTAATTGACAAAGAGTTCGATAGATGTGTGGGATTGTTAAGTAAGAAATTGTTATTTTTTTTTAATTTATGATCGTGTTGTTATTAGTAGGTACATGAACCATAAGACTTGATCTCTCACCTTCATGCTCCATCTAATGAAGTCTCTCAATCATATTGACTATTTCCTGTATTAAAGAATGATTGATTGGAATTGACAGGGTTACGATTGGTTTGTTTCTAAGAGTGAATAAAGTGAATCGTTGATTATTGTTTCAAATGCTACAAGAAGCAAGGTCTAAGTCATCTCTTCATTTAATGAGCCTATAATGAATAGACTTGTTATCTAAGAAAGAAAATTTTCAATTGAGTGCTTGTTTGAGAGTTTTGTTATAAGATTTATATTTTGAGTTTGAAGTTGTGTGAAGTGTTAATATATTCTATAAACAAAGTGCTATGTTATTAATTATTTCATGATTAAGCTAGATACTACATACATAGATAGGTTACCTGTTTTCGGCACATATAGTGTAACAACTCTTTTGATTACGAATCCTGGATTGACATATAAATGAGTGTAATATACTAAGCATATATATACACCAACAAGGTTTTCGTCTCTCTGAGTTCACATGACTTCCTTTATTTTGAGTTGCCTTCAGTAAAGGCCATCCTTGATATGATGGATTCCATAGATGTGTCCAAGGATGAGGTGACCCATCTCCCATATTTTCTTAATTCAGAACCAACGAGAGTTAGCATTATGGGTCTTGATCCAAGACTAGGGTAATTTGTTGGGGCATCTAGTAGACCTATGAGTCTTTACCTTTTTCTTCTTTATATTTCTTTTTTTAAACTTACCACTGATTTATATGCTCCCCCTTCTATCTAAGATTTGTTTTTGATACCTTTTTTGTGTCTTGATGAACATCATCAAGGAGATACCATATCTCATGAAACCAATCATGATGAGTATCTTAGACTTAAAAAAAAATTACTTTGTGGCATGGACATGACATGGTGTGCTATATGATGTCGACAATGACCCATGAGTTTATTGATTATTAAAAATATCCTTGGGTTGAGACTAGAAATGGGATATACCTTTCATGAACCATAAGGATGCATAGTTCCTTTTAAATATGTGTGTGGTGTGAGTTATTTTAATATATCATATCAAAAGAATCCAAATTTTTTTCCTTTTGATATTTTACTATGCATTTTGACCCCCAGAATCTAGTTTACATGTGTTGACAAGATTATGGAGACATTTTTACAAATCCCATGAATTTGAATGAACTTGAGTTACATTTTTTGGAACTGGAATATAGGGATAGTGTTTTCCCTACAATATCATCCTACATTATTAACCATCCATTTTTCCATCACAATGCCTCTGATTCAATCCTGTGAGGTTGTGACATTAGTCACTCCATTTTTTCATGATTTATATTGAATGGTATTGTCTACCCTCCATGGTTTCCATAGTTATCACCCATATTTCCATTTGGTTCCCATGTTATGATTTATTGTAGGCCCAGGAACCCTCTTATATCCCTTCCATGACTTGACATTGAGCCTCATTTTCATCTCTTCATTTATATTATGCTCATATCCTAAGGTGGTTCTTGACTTTTTATGTTTCTTTATGGTTGCTTATGCATTTTATTCTTACATCATGCATCCCACCATTGCATTATTACTTTACTGTATTCTACTTCCTTCTATTGTAGTATCCCTTGACCATCCACCTGTTACATTGTTTTTCCGATGTTTTTCGCCCATCTATCCATGGAGAGAACCGCAGCTAAAAGTGGACCTCACTTGTGAGTAATCATTTTCATTTATGTTTCTTAGGTTGGTTCCATGCGCTTGGAACATAGAAGCATGTTATTAATCCACTCATTTTCTCCAAATGACATAATGTTTACCCCTTTTTTCCCATTAAAAAAAGAAGAAGGTATCATATGAGCTCAGTTTTAACTCTTTTTCATCCTCACTAAACCATGAAAAAGACACCTTTTGAGTAAATATTTAACTCTTTTTCAAACTTGTAAGAGACAACAAAATCACACCCGTATGAGTAAATGTTTACCTATTTTTTGGAATCATAAAAAGACATGAAAAATACACCTCATGAGTATACTTTTCACTCTTTTTTGGGCTTGTTAAAATTGAATGAAAAAAGAAAGTACCGAGCACACTTTTATCTCTCTTTCGCGCTCGTTAAACCATGATGGAGACACAAAAACACACAAAAAAACAAAAGAGTGGGAGTTTTTTTCCCACTTTTTATAGGTACATGTGTTCCCATCTATGTGGTAATATGGACATAAGTTTCACACAGAGGATGTCGATGATGGACGCATGACACAAGACTACAGAGTGGAAGTTGCGTTCGGCCAATCTATTCGAGCTAGCCACCACAATCAAAACCTAATACGAGGGACTTTAGGTTATGTTGGAAAGATACAAGAGATCATTCAAGTGGACTTATCTTCTTTCCAATATGTTATTTTTAGGTGCAAGTAGTGGGAAACCTTTGATCGGAATAATGTAAAGGAATATTATTATAGTGGGATGATATGTATCAACTCTGGAAAGATGTGGGATGAAGTTAAGGATCCTTATGTTTTCCCAAAACACAGAAACCATGTGTTTTTTTACCCAATGTGTTGGATAGGGATCGGTGATTCATATTAAGACACGACCCTAGATCAAAACATATTTTTTGGAACAATTTTGTTATCATTCCAAGCGAGGAAGATAATAAGGGTGATGACAACAAAGAGTGATATGTATATGTTTTATTTCGTCATTGATATTTTTTTTGTATATTTTTGTTATCTTTATTTTCCTAATTATATTGTTTTTTATTCATCTTCTAATAGAGGAAATGCAAAGTTAATTATACCATATCTTTGAAAAATTTTAGTTGGTTAACATTCAATTTGATCTATAATGTGTTTGTCTTTCAAATTATTTGTGATTGCATGGAACGATTAATTGAAATAGAATTTTATCTTGTTATTTGAACATACTATACGTCGTTGCATGTTTAATTAAATAAAATTTTAAGAATCATTATCATGATAAAGTCGTAAGAATTATTATCATGTTCAAAAAGGCCTCAAGATGTTCTATGTTTGACACTTTACCAACATGTTATAGAAGCATTGAGACCTAAAAAATAACATAGTAACAATGGTGTACTAAGAATTCTAATGTGTATAGGTGGTGAGATTTATCCATTTATTAATAATCCTCTTACCCTTGGATACATTCAAGCACTTGTATAAAGAACTTTTGTTAGTGATATGACTTTGATCGTTATATCTCTTAGGGAAATAATTTAATATTTGCATTGTATTTCCTTGCTTGAGCATTTGAGTTGTGAATATTTTAAACCATGCATGAGTTATTTAATTATTATTTTTAATTATATATATATATATATATATATATATATATATACGCAATGACATATAATATTTTTGTAGTTGGAAACCTCTTTAGATATTGAATGGTAATATCTTAATTTACATAGTTTCTTATTTATCGTAATAATCTATGTTGATATTAGAAGTAATAATATGGTTGATATGCATGTTTAATAGTACCACCTTTTTTATGATATGTTAACATGATGATTCAAAAATTGAGTTTGTGTTCATGTATTGTGCAGATTTAAAAGTAATAAATTTAACAAATAATGTGGTTTATAATTTAAAAATTAAATTTCTAACACGATTTTGTGATAATTTGGTTTTTAACTAAAGTGCTTGTTAGTTTACATACTTTTATTATTGATTTTGGAAATATTTATAAAAGTATGCCCCCAATGTTGAGTAAAATCGCAATTAATGAAGTAATTTAAAATTCGATAGCAATCAAACTATGAAGTAGTGACAAAAATAACAATAGGAATATTAATTTGCATCCATAAAATTTTAGGGCCAATAGAATGCTTATCATTGTATATCATAACTTTTTATAATAACAACTTTTAGTGTAGAAGAGTCTATTAAAAAAGAGTAATTAGTAAAGTGGAAAATAACATTTATTCATATGTAATTTGTTTTTTCAAAAAGAATTTAGCTAGAATAAATATATATGAACTATATATGAAATAGAAAAATGTTTATGACTCATATATGAACACAAAAAATTGACAACAAAGTTCATCCCTGGTGGACTACGTCTCTGGGTCCTTCTCTCAAATGGGTAGGCGCTTTTATTAACTCAATAAGAGAATTTGACAAATACATGAATATATCTCATTCTAAAATCAAGCTGCAGAAATAATGATCAGATCAGAAAAAAATCATCACCATTGGATTCGTGGCTTCGAATTACCCAAAAATGTTTGTGCCCATGCTCCGATTCGACTCTGGCACTCTCAGGTCCAAGAGAAAATCTGTCTCAGTTTTCGTGCCCACTGCAACCTACTATAATGAAAAAACTTATCTTGAAATTCATGCCCATGGATGTATGGTCATGCCTCCCCCCGGTGGCTAGTGAACTCGGATTTAAAACCTTTTTTGGTGAATGGATATAACAAGGTGACCATTGGGAGAATTAGTATGGGTGCTATAGTTAAGGCGTAGGTTATGGGGAGGTCCTAGGGTCAAACCCCACGGGCTCCCATTTTGGTTGTATAGTTATAATGCCAGCTAACTTTAGTGAACAGTCTCTACATTTGGAAGTAGTCACCAGATATGGTGTACCTCCGCCATATTTGGTGGAGTCCCGCCGTTATAGAATATTTTGAATTTTCAGATACAGATTGTCCTTGAGAAAATCAGGGATGCCACATATTGCCCACTGATTGGGACACATGGTATATCCTTGTTGGTCCACATGGATGATCGTTGTCACACCCAGTCACTGTACAAGACACGTGGTGCTCCTTGGATGGTACCACGTGGAGTCTCCTGAGGGTGCCACATGGCACTTTTTGATTGGCCCACATGGACCCCTAAAAATTCCAATGGAGAGTGACACGTGGAAGCCTATGGTGATGCCACATGGCATGATGATGTGATAATTCATACGATGTTGTAACCTTCCCGTTTCAGCTGATGACATCATGCTTAAATCAACAATATGGACGATGAGGTGTCCCCTGTTGACTGGTCCTAGTTGACCGCATCTTTGACCGCAAATATCTTTCAAACCGTAACTCTATTTGACGATTTGTTCGTTTCGTTAGACAGATTGTGAAGAGTTATTCATGATCATGCCATTTTCACTAAGTTTTGATAAATTTGAATGTTTTCCCTTTCTCTGTCTACTGAAGCTATTTTGAGCATTCGGAGCTGCCTCTGTGAATTGTGAGTTATTCTTAGTCTTCTATGGATCCTTTTTGGATCAAGCCTTCCCACTGAGAGATTTTTGGACCACCAAAAGATTTCATCAATCAACTGGTAAGTGAGATAAGACTTCCCTCACTTTGTCCTTCTCGATCCACTTTTCCTTGCTTGGATGGGTGCCTTTTAAGTAAACTCGAACATAATCAACATCACCTCTGGGTGAAGTCCTTGTCCTCCAGTCCAGGATGATATATTCTGGTAGATCATCCAAGTACTCAGGTGAAAACCCATCAACTAATGGAATTGAAACTTCCTCATCTTGATCTATGATCATGGGAGGATAAAAAAGTTTCAAGTTCTCAACGTTCACGACTGAGTAAATCTGCATATAAGATGGAAGATCTAGACAAAAATAATTGGTACTTCTTTTCTCTAAGATAGTGAAGGGTACATAATGAATGGGATTCAATTTCTTGTCTTCACCCTTCAATATCTCCATGCTGATGTGAAGCCATACCCAGTCTCCAACCTGGAACTGATGATCAACCATGTGCTTGTCGTGCTGATCTTTATACTATGCTTGAATTTTATCCAACTGTTCCCTAACTACGTGGTGTATCTGTTGAATCCTATGGATGAACTTGTAGGCTCTGTCCTCTGTTCGCTCTTCGTTTACATCGAAATATCTCCCATACATCAAGTCCAAAGGAACCTTTAGTAAGTACCCAAAACATATATGAAAATGTGAACTCTGAGTGGAGGAATGTAAATCTATATTGTATGCATGCTATACATAGGGTATCTTTTCATTCGATACCTTGGGATGCTTGTTGCAGTATCCTTGAAGAAAAAGTAACATTGTTCCATTTACCACCTTTGTCTATCCATCATTCTGTGGATGGAAATCAATGCTCCTCTTCACTTTGGTGTCCATAATTCTCCACAAGCTAGTCCAAAAGTCCCCAAAGAATCGATTATCTCGATCTGAGACGATAGATGTGGGTAATCCAAAGTGAACCGAAACATGTTGAAAGAAGATATTAGCAGTCTTCTCAGCATTGATCTGCTTTTTACAAGGCATAAAGATACACGTCTTGCTGAACCTATCCACTACAACATACAAATAATCATGACCCCATTTGGTCATGGGTAAACCCCCTAAAAAATCCATGGATATACTTTCCCATGGATGGGATGCAACAAAAAGTGGTGATTATAGCCCCAGTTTTCTATTAGTGGGATTACAGGTAGAACACATCACACACCCCTTTACATATTTAATTACAATTTCTTTCATTTGAGGCCAGTAACAAATCCTCTGTAAATGAGCCATAGTTTTTTCTACCCCAAAATTCCCAAATACAAGAGAAGTATGAGCTTCTCGCATTACATGGACTCGTTCACTTGTAGGAATACATAGCTTTCCAAGATGGTAAAGTAACTTTCCCTACAGACAATAGTTCTCTATATGTGCACCAAGGGTTAGATTTGTATATACTTATTTAAAATCTTCATCGATGGCATAGTGTTCTATATAGATATCATGAGATTAAGAAGCATTCTTCAAAATAATAGAAGTAGCAATACGAGGTCTAGAAAGCATATCATCTACCTTGTTACTTGTACCCTTTTTGTACTTGATTACCAAGTGAAACTGTTGTAGAAAACCCATCCACATGTAGTGTCAAGATTGTTGCAATTTGGTTTGTGCTTGAAGATACTGTAAGGGTTGGCGATCTGTATGTATGATGGTTTTCTTCCCTAACAAGTAATTCTTCGATTTATTTACACTTTGGACTAATGCATACAACTCTTTATCATATGTAGGATAGTTAACAACAACTTGGTTAAAAGTTTCAGAGTGGTAACAGATAGGCTTATGATATTTCATTAGTACTGCACTCATGGTGTATCCACTGGCATCTGTATCAATGTCAAAAGGTTGTTGAATATTCGACAGTGCTAATATTGGTGTGGTACTGATCTTTCCCTTAAAAGCGTCGAAATATTTGTGTTTCTTTCCTTCCAACTGAAAAGTGTTCTTCACACTAGTTAAGGCATGCATAGGAGTTGCTATAAAGGAGAAGTTGGGAATGAATCACCTCCAATACTGGATTGCACCTAAGAAGCATCAAAATTTAGTTACACTTTTCGTCTCAGGCCAATTTACAATTACATCAATTTTGGAAGGGTCAATTCTCAATTGTCCTCCTCCTACAATATGACATAAGTATACAAGTGTAGTCTTTCCAAATTCACATTTAGACAATTTTACATACAAATTTTCCCTTTTCAAAGTATCTAATACTTGCTTTACATGCCTCACATGCTCATCCCATGTCCCTCTAAAAACAAGAATGTCTTCTAAATATACAATCACAAATTCATCTATGAAAGGCATGAATACATCATTCATCACACACATGAAATTTGTCGGAGCATTACAAAGCCCAAACGACATAACCAACCACTCAAACAATCCATGATTGGTTTTAAAGGCAATTTTCCATGCATCCTATTCTGCGACTCTAATTTGATGATATCCACTGTGCAAATCCAAATTAGTGAAATAAATAAAATTCTTCAATTGATCAAGTAAATAATCTATGCGAGGAAGAGGGTATCGATGTTTCACCGTGATTTTATTTAAGGCCCGGTAATTGACACACATTCACCATGTGCCATCCTTCTTTGGGACCATCATGATTGAAGAACCACAAGGAGATGAACTGGGCCCGATGAACCCTTGATCCAATAAGCCTTGTACCTACTTCTTGATCTCTGTCATCTCCACAACTGACATCCTGTACATTCCCACATTAGGAAAAGGAGAATCCTACTAAAGATGTATCTCATGTTGGATTTCCCTCTTAGGAGGTAATCCATCTGGTTCCTGAAAAATATGATCATACTTAGAAAAAATATCAATTAATTCCTTTTTATGAGATGGATCACACCTTTGGAAAGAATCAGATGTAATGACATATTTCTCTCTGACTACCATGAGTACATATCTCTTATTAGTGTTTATCGGTCTTTTCATTTTCCCTGCACTAAAAAGTGTTGTATTTACCCTCATGTTGTGAGCTCTAACAATATATTCCACTCCTCCCTTAGTAAGGTGGTATTTGTTCTCATGTCAAAAGAAGACTTATTTTCTATCATAAATATAAGGGCTTCCCAACACTATGCCACATATATCAAGTGGTACAACATCCAAATCAACTTCATCAATCAATTTTGAAGAAATATCAAATCTTGTCCTACATTGTTTGGTGACATTAATTTTTTCTTTGTTGCAAACCCAACCAAGAGGATAAGGTTTCAGATGTGGTTTTGTTTCAAGACCCATTTTATTGACACATGATTCAGATATTAAGTTTAATTGGGAACCCAGATCAAATGATGTATCTATCTTAGTATGCTTAGATACAACTATTATGTGAAATAACTCATTCCTCTTTCATTCATCAACATGAGATTCATCATTGGAACTAGAACTAGCATGAAGAGAGTATTTACCTTGTACTCCAACTGTTGTGATCTTTCCTTCGTCTCCTGAATCAGAACCAAGATCTTGTTGTATTGTAGCAACGGTATTTGTCTTCCCCTTTCCACCGAACTATTTTGGTTTCTTTTCTGGATGCAATTTCCAACAATGTTCTTCATCATGACTGGTCTTCTTGCAATGAGTCCAAGATGGTTTTCCTCCTTCTCTCGTCACTGTAGAGGTCTTCTTATCTTTCCTTTTAAACTTTTTAAAAGTCTTATGTGGGGAAATTGGAAGGTTTCTTTGTGGGATATTCTTGAACATGTTTCTCCCTATTCTCTAGGTGAGTGGCTTGCACACAAACTTTGTCAATACTAGTGGGGTTAAACAAGAGAAAAGTATGTTGAATATAATTGTGAAGTGTGCCAATATACTTCATTAAAGTCTCATAATTATCTAAAGGAATGTTCAATGCAAGATCTTTCTTCCTAAATTCTTCTGTGAAACTTTGTACAATTTGTACTTTACTTTGCCTTAAGGATTTCCATTCCATCATTGCTTTATGTAAATACCATAATGGATAAAAGTGCTTCTTGATCACTGATCGAAATTCTGACCATGAGAAAATAATCTTACCACACTTACTTTTGTCCTGAAGCTTTCTCTCCAACCATACGAGAGTAGTGCCTTCCAACCGAAGAGAATCCAGTTGCACTTTAACTTCCTCTTCATCAATATGTTGGACAGAAAAATACACTTCAACCTATCGGATCCAATTATCTAACTTTTCAGGATTAACATCTCCATTAAACACAAGTAAATCAAATTTTACATCAATCTTTAATAATGGTTTCTTAAAAGAGGCCTTATGGCTAGAATGATGAGAATGATGAGAATGCTTAGAGGAAGAAGAACTAGAACTTGAAGGTGAATATGGAGGCTCAGAAGGATCTCCTCCATCCCCTTGGTTTGCCGAAGCATCATCATCTGCAAGTGCTTCATTTTTCTTCTCTTTCTTCTTCATCCTCTTCTCGTAATGTCAATACATTCTCTCAACCATTTATGACATGCAATAAAATACCATTTGAAATTTTTTCTTCTGTTCATCATGGTTGTCCTCTTCTGCCATTTTCTTCCTTCTGGATACACGGCCAAATTTGGGATTGAMAGTCTTTATATTTTCTTCACCCTTCTTATGCTTGGCCCTAGTAAGCATTCACACTCAAAAATTCAAGTCAAATATGACTTCTCTGATACCAACATGATCTGTGATCTTTTCATCGTGACTTATAAAGAATTGTATTAAATGAGCATAAATTAAAGTGCACCATTAAAGAAGGGAAATTTATAAATGAAGAGACATAAGCATCATATCTGAACACAAAAACTTGATAACGGAGTTCGTCCCTGGTGGACCATGTCTTCGGGTCCTTCTCTCAAATGGGTAGGATCTTTTATTAACTCAGTAAGAGAATTTGTCAAATACATGAATATATCTCATTCTGAAATCAAGATGCAGAAATAATGCTCATATTAGAAAACAAACATCACCATTGGATTTATGGCGTCGAATTACCCAAAAATGAATGTCTCCATGCTCCAATCTGACTCAGGCATTCCCAAGCCCAAGAGAAAATTTGTCTCAGTTTTTGTGCTCGCTACAACCTGCAATAATGAAAAAACTTGTCTCGAAATCCATGCCTGTGGATGTATGTACGCGCCTCCCCCCGGTTCATGGTGAACTTGACTTTAAAACCTTTTTCAGAGGATGGATATAACAAGGTGACTGTTGGGTGGATTGGTATGGGTGCTAGAGTTAAGGTGTATGTTATGGGGAGGTCTCGAGGTCAAACCCCACAGGCTCCCATTTTAGTTGTATAGTTATAACACCGACTAACTTTAGTGAAGATTCCCTACATTTGGAGGTAGTCATGAGATATGGTGGACCTCCACCATATTTGTTGGGGTCCCATCGTTATATAATTTTTAATTTTCGTATATGGGTTGTCCTTGAGAAAATTAGGATGCCATGTGTCACCCATTGATTGGGCCATGTTTCATCTCCTCGTTGGTCCACCTGGATGTTCGATGTCACACCGAGACACTGTACGGGACACATGGTGCTCCCTGGATGGTGCCACATGGCATCTCCTGGGGGTTCCACGTGGAACTTTCTGATTGGCCCACGTGGACCCCTGAAAAGTCCAATGGTGGGTGTTACGAGGAAAATCTCTCTATGGTTAGGGTAAACCACAACAGAAGAATATGACTACAGAAATCAACTCTATCCAAAAAAACATGATATATAAACTAATGTTGAAGTGATATAAGAGAAGGACCTACCTCGTCCAGATGTTTGATGATGTCCACCATTGAGCACTTTGACCCAAAGATTTATACCTACAACAAGTTCTCAAGAAACAAGAAAAGAAAACATATAGTGATAATATAAAAGGTTAGCACATTAGATAGCATAATCCATTAATATACAAAAAAAACATGCCCATGGATAATAACTCATATATTTGTAAGATATCAATTGGACAGGAAGAGAATATTTCTATTAATAAATGATCAGCAGAAGTGAAAATGTTACAGACTTTCGTGTCAGCACGGTTCGGAACCGAGAAACCAAGTTCCTTCTAGCTGGGCCTCCACCACTTATATCCTCCACCAAAGGCAATCTCATAGAAGGGAAACAATGAGGTTCTCCATCAATAAGAGAAGAGATTGGTGGCTAAACACTATGTTCAGAATTAAAGGACAAAGGGATGCAGACTCAATACAAAGTAATAATTTCTCTAGAGTAACTTTTCTCTCAAAGTTGAATTATTTCTCCTTTTCCATAGCTCGGAATTGGCCTTTTAATAGCCTTCAAAATGCAATTGAAGGTCCGAGCCAGAACGTTTCCAGTATATGGAAGTCCAAGGATCAGATATCTTCTGTCGTGACATGGAAACCTGACATTTAATTTTGATTTTCTGGCACAAATCCCTATGTACGCAGGTTGTACTGGAGCAGCCTGCATATACGCATGTTTTATAGTGTGAAAGATGCAGACAAGTGGAAAATTTTGTGTTTTTTTCTCTGGATTTATTAATCAGGGAAAGTGAGTCTGCATAGGGAAATGGAATAAGGCCCTCTCTGCAAGATTGCATAGGGTGAGGAAAATCTTTCTCTAATAGCGGGTGACACGTGGCAGCCTATGGTGCTTCCACATGGCATGCTGACATCATCATACTTACGATGGCATCACCCTTCCATGTCATCTACTGACATCATGATGATGTCAGCAGTATGGATGATGAGGTGTCCCCTGCTCATTGGTCCTCGTTGACCGCATATTTGACCGTGAATATCTTTCAAACTGTAACTTCGTTTGACAAGATGTTTTCACCGTTAGAAATCTTGCGACGCACTCTTCGTGATCATCTCATTTTCACTGAGTTTTGAGAACTTTGAATTTTTTCCCTTTCTTTGTCCGCTGAAGCCATTCTGAGCGTTTTGAGTTGCCTCTCTAAGTTCTCAGTTATTCTTAGCCTTTTGTGGATCCTTTTTGGATCATATATAATAAAAATCATTTAATAAAAATAAACATCATGATGATAACCATCTAAAAAACATAAACATCATCTAAAATACACATTTAAATTTGCTAACATCATCTAATTAATTATATATACCTCTAGAACATATAAACACCATTAATTAGCTAGCACACAATTCTAATAATGTAATAGGGAATCGTCATTGTGATCACATCTAACAAAACACAAGCATTGTCTAACATCATCATCACACACATATAACAAACGTAATTTAACATAAACATCTATCAAGCACATTTAACAAGAATATCTAACATGACCTAAAAATGTACACATTAACATCAACATATAAATTAATTAAGTGTACATGATCATGATCCACATGAAAAAGGAACATCTAATGAACATTGTTATAACATATACATCTATCAAGCATATTTAAAAAACATATATAACATGAGCTAACAATATACATATCAACATCAACATATAAATTAAGTACATCAACATGAACATAAAAAATGCACCATATATATATATATATATATATATATATATATATATAAAGATCATGAACAAGTCAAATAACTGCTATGACATATCTTGTCGAGATGATGGGATAATATACATAACCACACTAGTAGTGGAGGCTTAGTCTATAGTAGAAGATGATGGATGGTTAGGAGGAAGGGGATGGTCGACTMTCTGACCATAAATAAGCAATGGAGGAATAGGTCTTGCTTTCTCATCTAGGTGAGGTGAAAGGGGAGGATCAGGAATAGGCCATGCTTTCTCTTCTATGTGAGRCGAAAGAGAAGGAGGATGAATATGTGCTACATTCTCATGATCTGGGTGAGGTGAAGGATGGGGAGGAGGATGTGGAGAGGGATCAAGACCACCCTCATTAATCGATGGGGTACTAGATGGATGAGTCGAAATGGAAGGGGAGTTGTGCCTATCATCGGGTACCCTCCTCGTTGCTATTATCCTAGTAGCTCTAACGATATGATGCATAAGTGGCATAAAATTAAACAAAATATCCCTCCAAAGCTGCAAGAGAGTAGGATCCTCCCTGATGTCTCGCATTAGCATAGGGAAGACTTCCATCTCAGTCAAAAGTGCATAGATTCAGTTGCTCAAATCCAACCTGAATCTAGTATCTGGCCTACAACGCATGCTGACAGGTATATGCACTTGAGGACCTTGACCTATCGTGGTCTCAAGAATCATCTCCTCATCGTCATTTTTTGGTGGAGGAGACACGTCCCCAATGAAAGTGCCAATATCTACAAAATATATAGTACACAACAATACTTACACAATTTCATTATAAAATTTAATAAAACAAGTTAAAGAACGTGTTAAAATTAATTTTATTCTAATTAAGTAATACAATAAAATGAAACTATATTAATTTAAAAAAAATATTAATATTACCTCTATCATCTAGTGGCTTATCTGGTGTGAAGAGGATGTTCGAACATCCTTTCCAATCCAAACTCACGTAAGGACATGACACCATGATGGACACGTGATTTTTTTCACTGGCTAGTAGCCCCAATACATCTGGTGAAATCATGGATGGAAACTTCAGTTGCCCCCCCTTGGTCATCATCTCCCCCCACATGTGCATCTGCACATGATTCCTCGACCTAGCAGGATGATGAAAAAAAATTCGGTCTCGTCTCCATAAACCTCTCAAAAATTAAGAAAAACATCTCTGAAGAAAAAGGGAAGTTCGACCTCCCACATATCATAGGATGACATATGTCTACCACTATACAAAACTATCGCAATCAAATGGTATAGCATCTAATACAATGTGGCCTTTGTACCAAGGAATCAACATAATACAAAATAGGGCAACTAATGCACTTCCCATCACTCGTAAAACATGTTATGGTCATCACTAAGAGTGAGAGGCACCTAACCTTCTCTACATCGAAATAAGTGATCCGTATTTTTCCACCAGACACCTAAAAATCAACTGGGGAAAGTAGATCAACCCCAATATATCATTGAGAGTACATGAGCCGACTCTCTGTTGCAACACCTACTAGGACATATGGGAGCTAGGGAAAATCCTCCCCTCTTGGATAGCTCAGTGATAAAGTAAATATCCTCCTCAATGGGATCGTACCACTAATCTAGACCCACACATAAATCCTATCAATGGACATCCCATCGAAGGATCAAATGCACCAATAACCCAGAGTGCCCTTTCAGGGATGTAGCCTCCTCATTTTAGTTAAGGAGGCCTGCATTACTCAAGATAACATGAGTTATTGTAGTAATAGGGAGAGGGTACAAATCCCTCTCCCTCTCCCCTGCCTACCATTCCCATACAACATTGTGAAAGTCCACCCTTTGTTGTTGTTGTCATTTCTCTCTCTCCTCACGTCTCTGCATAATTAACATATGGAATACATCATCCTCACTCATAATTAAAACACAAAAAAAATCTACGAAATGATAAATGTATTTATTTATATGGAAAAATAACTTCCTTCAAAAAATAAGTAAATTTCATAACCAGTGCGCTTGAAAAATATTCAAGCACCGCCCGCGGCGCGTACATAAATTGTGAGCACCTCCCATAGTGTGCCATTGTAAACTAACGCACCATACAAAATTAGTTATATTATGTTATGTGGCACGTTGTATAACCCTACCTCACTAGAACGGCCAGGTAAACTTTCACACCAATGCGTTACAGTTATCCTACGCACCGCTTAAAATAAAAACAAATAAAAATCCTAACGCACTGTAAAAAAAAAATTAGAAATTAGTTAAGATGGTGCATATACATTATTTATATGCATTGGTGTGTTGAAGTAGTGGAGACACATCGCCCCACAATTTTTTTAAAATTGACGCATCGCCCCACTGGTGCCTCATGGTTACCTATGCACCACTTAAAATAAAAAACAAAYTAAAATCCTAACTCACCGTAAAACAATTTTTTAAAAAWTAGTTAAGGCGATGTGTATATGTTCCTTAAATGCACTGGTGTGTTTAAGTAATGGTGACACACCTCCCCACCAATTTTTTAAAATTGACGAGTACRTAACTTCRTAATTTTTTATTAAATTGTTTTGGGTAGTGCACTCAAGTCATTTGGTTCACACCACTCACTGTGCACACAGAGAATTTACARGGYGCACCACGAAAAAATGCCAATTTTTTATGATGGTGAATTTGTAAACATGAACATATGATACACACACTTACTAACCAACCACGTAAAATATTATATATCTGATTTGTGTGGTGCATCATGTACCATAACAGACCAGTGCATTAGAGGTACTATGAAGCACAACCAAATAACTATATAATTTTACGCGGTATGTCGATAATCTGCTCAAAACTTAATTTATAAAGAAACAAATATATTACTTGGACATTTTGTCGTCGGGGAGGCATGGTTGGAATGTAGTAAAAAAAACTGGCTTTTCCCATCGTTTGGAAAAATTTGAAAGCCAGGAACAAAGAAGAAAACATAACAAAGGTGAGCAAGAGAAGCACCGACGACATGGCACTTCAAAGAGGAAAAAGTTGCACCGATCCTTTTGATCTCTACAACACTAAAAAAGGTAAAAACGAATTTTACGACCGATTTTTTTTTTTATTAAACCCTGTTCCAGTGCGCTTGATGACTAAACGCACCGGTGCTAAAATATTTTTGTAGTGCACTGGATAATATTTTTTACAAATAACCCAAACAAACTGTGCCCTTTGAGACCATGGGTATACATCGGTTCATCAAGTTACTATGGAGCACACCAGCATATATAGTTTTTGAAGAAAATCTTACAATGGTGCATAATTTTTTTATTTAACCCTCTCACACTATGGCATATTATCCTACGCACCGGTTTGTCTGGTCTTAAATAGCCAATCGATTATTAAAAAAAAAACCCTAACATAGTGTTCCCTTTGGAGAAATAGTGTGCCCCAGTGCATCAATATACTACAAATTGCATCGACATATATTTTTTGAAATAATCCTACAATTCTACATAAATATTTTTATTTAACCATGTCATGATGTGGTATATTATTAGCGACACCGATGCGTTTGGTTTTGACAAGTGCACCAGATTTTTTTTTTTTTAAATAACCCTATCATGGTGTGTCGGTTCAGAGCATGTGTGTTGATCGGTGCGTCAATATACCACAGAGCACACCAAAGTATATTTTTCGAAATAATTCTACGATGGTGAGTATTTTTTTTATTTAATCATGTCATTGTCCAGTTATTAATGCAACACCTTGATGCATTGGAGTGTTATAGATGCAACGATGTAGTGTATTTTAAATTTGCGCATCGTTATGCTTTAAAAGTTATCCAATTTTTTACTTGTTGGTCATATAGATTAGAATTTTTATAGAAAGAGCATGTTGTAGACTCAAGGATTTGGTGAACTCCCAACTATAGTATAAATGGGAAATGATTATATTTTAGGATTTTGAGAGATGGTTATGATAATTGACGATGAGATAAAGGTTATGATCATTGGCGGTGAGATCACACAGGTTATGAGATTCATTGAAGGATCTATCACATAGTTTATGATCATTGACGGTGAGATCATGCAGTTTATGATCATTGACAGAGAGATCACGCAGGTTATGATAATTGACAATCATGCAAGTTGGTTATGATCATTGACAGTTAGATCAAACAGGGTTATCATAATTGGTGTTCATGATGGATATATGAGAAGGGAGATACATAAGGTAGTAGGTACCGATGGAGAAAGATTCCCATCGTGGACATCATGGTCATAATAACTCAAATTGTCATCATAATCACAGACAAGTGTGAATTAACAAATAATATACATTATAATTCTGCTAGAAAACTCGTCAGTTGGGAGTTCACTAAATACTTGATTCTACAACATGCTTCAGATAATTATAGATCATAATTTTAAGAGACTACCCATAATTTAGACTCAAGTCTTTACAACTGAAATCAAGAATTTTCTACCATGATCGAAATCAACTCCTCTATTCGCATGTTGTAGAATTGTGCCATCAGGGTTTGGGATGAAGACCTTGGGTTTGGGTCCACATCATTCCTCCTCAATACCCCTCCCAAGTTGCGATGGAGTATATCACTTATATATGATTACTTCGAAGACTTCAAGGGAACTCTCCTCAATGCTCATTTTATTCCTAATGTATCTGTTTTGACATTGATCTGCATTGTATTTTATTGTGGCTATGATATAGTTGGTGACATAGATACACCGTGTATCCTTTCATGGCCATGGTCTTGCATTTCATGCCATGGATCTGCAGTATATTGTTTCGGAAACCATGATATGATTCTCTTTTGATTTTGGGTATGTATATCTTAAGGATGGTATATACATGTATTTATATTTGTTATTTATTGTAGGTACTCTTTGACTTCCTCACCTCTTTTATGTCTTCTCTCGCTACCTCAAATTGGTGACAGTTTATTGTAATGTGTTTCGACCATCCATTCCTTTCCTGACCTCACATATTAGGGGGTATATTGTTTCCTTAATTTCCACCCTAAAGTGTCTGGAGGAACACAACATAAAATGCAAGCTAAGACACACTCTTATGCTCAATATTTAGGGAGTTTTTAGGGATGTCACTAGTCATACGTGGATAATAAGAGACCATGTCATTAGTCATTAGTGTAAAACAAGAAACCATGTCATTGGTTGACAATTTCAAACTTGAAACCATCCATGTAACCTTCTATATTCACATATTTTGTAAGAGGTAAGCGATGGATGAGTTGGTTCTTTGTGGCATGAGCTATGGAACTCACAACATTCGAGTCTCCATTGGCTTCTAAAATATATAAATTTGTCCCAAGACTCTTTCAAAAACATATGTAAAGAAGGCCAATCTTGAGAAAAAAGAATAATCATTCACAAAGTTATACTTCCAAAATACATAAGTGCTTCTCCATTCTACATCAGTTGTAGTTAAGTTGACTAGCTTCATTGAAACGATGATTTCGAGAAAAGAGAAAGGGGAAAAGAGGAGTGCATCTACACCTAGAGGTAAAGTGCATTGATGCAATTCTTTCATATTAATGAATAGATAATTGGTTTTCCCACGTGAATATTTGAATTTCATTCACACATGTTTAGAAACGATTTATTCCTCCATAGATCATGGTAGATGCAAGTTAGATATAGGATTCTAATGCTAAGAATAGAAATAGAAAGGCGTTGTTTTGTCACTTCTTTGGAGGTAGTAGTTGAAGGAGATGGAGTAGGATATCTCAAACTACACCAACAAAGTATATGCAAGGATGACCTTCAGGAAAAGGTATGCCAATCTACCATTTCTTGGTGTAATTGTGAATCTACTTGCTTGTTTCTAGGATAACCATATATTTTTAGCCCACTATCGGTCTTGAGTCAATAAGTAGATACTAGGGAGATCTTACTATCTAATTGGTGAGATTTTTTCTGCAATAATAAACACAACATGAATGATTATAAAAAAGTATCGAGTAGATGCATAAATGGAATGTATTTATAATAATTAACTTAAAATCAATGGAAAATTTTAAAACATAGTGTAAAATATTATAATTTCATTTTAAAGGAACACAAAACACATTTTTWGGTTACTTAACAACCACACTGTAAGCTTCATATCAACATATTAATAAGAATTCAAGTTTTCACCCTTGCTGATAAAGTTAGCATGGAAAAAAAAAATCTCACRTAGAAATATTTCTTCCTCATAAACCATAACAAACCAAAAATAATAGTTGCACTTTATAAATGCATCATCACATCATCATCTACCATAATGTCACCTCAAATGCTTTCTTCTCCCAATGGAACTTTCTTCTGAATTAGAACTAGAATCAATTTTAGATTTAGATTTTCTCTCAAATGAGTTATATATTTGGCGCCTTATATTTCTATGTTATTTACTTCCCTTTCAATTCTCTTTAGAATCCAACTATGAAGATGTTCCAGAAGATCCAAACACACTACAACTTGTTGTATCATTTTCGGTATTGATTATTCACTTTGCTACTTCTTGAAAATACATATGCCTCACTTGTACCACTATTGTTGCTACTATCAAAAAATCCCTTCTTTTTAGTCTTCTTTTTTTGGCCTTTGTTCTTTCTCTTTATCTTAATTTTGATATCCATTTTGAGATTCAATGTGCATCCCATCACACCAAGAACACAACAAACTATATATAATACATTATAAAATGTGAAATATTTTTGTAATATGAAAGGATTAATAGATTAGAGTTGATGTTATATGTCCCCAAATGGACTTACAAAGAAAGCATGTCGACTCTTATTTGACTACTCCACCTTTAAATCCCATGGTAGATTGTCCCCCATGCAATTGTAGTTGAACCCACAATGCTAATCCATGCAACAAAGACAATAAAAAAAAATGTTTGCTCAATAATAGAAATTGAAGCTCAAACCCTGATGAACCAAACAATAAATTTCATTATTCTCGATTAACACTAAGCTCATTTTGGGAAGAGCATTGAATGGGAAAATTAAATGCAATGGTAAATATACATAAATTTCACATATTCCTTCGACCATACATCTTCCCTAGGTATTTAGAATCCAAAATAATAGTAATCCACCTCAATCTATGTGATTCTGGTCCATAAAACATATACACACAACCTCCAAAACTTTGAATTAAAATGTTTCTCACCTGGAACTAAAACTTTGAGGAGGAAGAAGGTATTGACCATGCTCTAGAGGAAATAGGACAGGTGTCGAAGGTGAGAAATTAAGTTAGCAATGATGATGTATTCACTAGTCAAGAAAGTGGATGATGTTGATCCATTTGACCATCCATGTATGCTTACCAGAGAAGAGGAGGTTGACACCAGAAAAATCCTTTTTCCTTAGTGATGTAAAAATGGATTTTCCTCATTTCCACTTCTAAAGAAATAGATATGGAGTTGTATACAATGACCAAGTCCACTACATTCATTATTGAAGCTCCATTACAAGTGAGATCATGTTACATGTACAATTGCCCCACAAATGATGGTAGCATTTGTAATTGAATTTTGAAGGCATATGTGATAGATTTTTCGATTACTTAATAATGACATTCGTTTTTAGGACAAAGAAAATCTTCTTGTGTTGCATTAGTACTTGTCCCAAGGTTTGTGTTTTTGTGTGGAGTTTGATTATTTTATTTTCTAACTAATTGGTTACCTCTTTTCTAGTTTTCGACCCTTATTTGTTATTATATTAAGTCACTTATTTCATAATGAAAATTCTTTCAAGTTAGGGAAGACAAAATTATTTTCTTCTTAGTACTTATCTTATTTCTTTTGACTTTTTCATTTAAAATTCCATGCTTATTTATCCCTAGTTCTTAGCTAGATTGAAGTATGGGATTTTATTTATAGATGTGAATCGTTTCATGAATTGTTTCTCTTTAAAAGTTAATTAAGACCAATAAAAAGTTTAATTTACTTTAATATTTTTTTTAATATTCCCCCAGATGGGGTGTCATCGAGAACGTCGCGTCCTTCGACATGCGAGAGGACACCTGGCCTCATTCAACACATCCTCTCTCCACTGCACACCTCACTTCCACCCTCCAATGCCTACATTTAACTCCAAGCATTCAATTCTCAATGTTGTGTACCCCCATTATCGCCCTTGCACAACTCTCGTTATAGCAATGGCACTCCAAGACACAAACAAATTTAATGTGATGGGTTGGCCTCCCAACCAGTCCCATCACAAATTCTAGCTCTATGGGTTTTATTTTTCTCCTGTTAGTTCTTCCGCTCATTCTCATACCTTGGCCCTATATCCTCATAGCCTCAACATTGGTTTTCTTCATTTATGGTTCGTCTCCATCCCTCCTCTCCTATTTTTCTTCTCGGTGCCAAGGAAAATGGGAAAATAGAAGCGAGGGGAAGAGTGGTATAACTCGCGAGGGTGAGGCTCATGGGGGTGAGGATGGAAAAACACTCAGGACTTGCCTCAGACTATGGCCCATGCCTCCACCCCGAATCTCCCTCCTATGTCTTCCTCGTGGGCCTACAGAGTGGAGTGGTTTGATAGCATGGGTAATTCACTCAGATTTGCACCTGAGCTCGCCCCAGAACTGTTGTCCATACACCAACCTCCCTCTCGCTTGCCTTCTTTGTCCACTCTCCCTAGCCCGACCACCCCCCTCACTTCTTCCGCCTCCACCCACACTTCTTTTGCAGTTCTGCCACCACTTTCACCTCCTCTTCTAGCCTCGTTTTCTCCTCGGCCACAAACTTCTTGAGCTCGGTGCGATGGGTTTATGAAGCTGCAGAATTCTCTAAACAATATCTAGAACTTGGTCTTCGAATTCAAACGTGACATTGCAGATCTGCTTAGCAGAGATGAACTTTGGTAGCGCCATGAGGAGCGCTTGGAGACTCTCCTTTGTGCTCTCCTTAACACCACTCCGAACATAGAGACTTTAGCCACATATAATGTGAATGATCTCCAGAAGGAATGGAAGCCATGCCCAAGCTCCAAATGAAAACAAAGTTCACAAGTTTTCTTGGTTTTCTTTGATGTCTTTAGATGGATTATTTCTCTGGGTTCTAGCCCTGCCAGACACCCTAGTTTCTAGTCTTAGAACAATAATTTGTCACATGACAATTTTTTTATTTTTACTGCAATTGTGAACTGTTTGGACATTTGTAAACTGTATGGACAAGTGGCAGCATTGGTTTCCCATCTGAACGATGCAACCACTATATCACTGTTTACCCTAACAACTGTAATTTTTTGACACCAAAAAGCTTTAATACATCTCTCTAACTTACAAATTAAAAAAAATTGTTTTCATATTTGTCTTAGTTTTAATACATCTCTCTAACTTACAAATTAAAAAAAAATGTTTTTGTATTTGAGAGTTCATTTTGAAAGAATTTGAGAGACGTTGGGAAAATTACAACGTTATGGTACGATACTTGTCAACGTTTCGAGGATGTACAGATTATTTTGTAGAATACCCAAGGGCTTGGAACCAGTTGCAAGTATTTTTAAACAACATGTAACTACCAAGGGATAGCATTGATTGAATGGGCAGAAACTGCTGTGACTGATGCTGTGGCTGATGAATTTGTTTAGAAGGTTATTGAAATGTATGACAAGTATCTGGATTATGCAAAGCATGCATTTCAAAATGATCAATGTATTCATAAGGCTTTAAAGGAAGCATTTTTGGTAATATGAAACAAAAGAGTCGGACTAAGCACAATTGCAGAGTTGTTGGCAACTATTTGTGATAATGTACTTAAGAAGGCTAGCATTGGCAAAATGATGTATGATGATATTGAGAGCATTTTCAAGAAAATTGTAACACGTGTTGAGTATGTGAGCGATAAATATTTATTTGGATAATTTGGCACAAACAAATTAGCCAAGAGATTATTGTTTGAGAAGAACATAAATATGGATCAGGAGCGGAACATATTGTCCAAATTGAAGATGAAATTTCGTTCTGAGTTGACATTAAAGATGCAGGGCGTGCTTAATGATTTGGCCGTTTCAAAGGAAATGCAAGCTAGTTTTAATAATTCAAATAGTAATCTTCAAATGGCGTTTGGTGTTACAGTATTGAATCCTACAGTTTGGCCAAAGTACAAGTATTCTGACTTTAAGATACCTTCTGAGATGGCTAGATGCGTTGAGTTGTTCAAGGAATTTTATTCTGTACAACATAACAATCGTAAACTCACATGGATATATTCGTTGGGGACTTGCGACATCATTTCCAAATTTGATACCTGGAAAATAGAAATGGCAGTAACCACATACCAGCCAGTGAATAAACCAATATCAGCCAGTGACAATTTTGAATTCAATACTACGTTTAGACACAAATTGAGAAAGATTAAGATTCCATTTCCAGAAGAGGATGAGAAGAAGAAAGTCATTGAAGATGTTAATAAAGGAAAACACTTAACAATATAGGGTGCAATTGTTCGCATCATGAAAGCCAGAAAAGTTTTAGCTATACAACAACTAATGATAGAATGTGTTGAACAACTTCAAACAATGTTCAAGCCAGAAAGTATAGTGATCAAAAAGGAAATTGACCAATTGATCACAAAGGAATACTTGGAACGTGACAGAGATGATTCCAAATTATTAAAATATATATCCTAAAGTATTAGGACCATGGATAACATAAATTTTTAATTTGGAATCCGGATAAGGTGTAAATATATTATTTTAGTTTATAAGAGAATCAGTTTTATTTGGATTCCATTCCGACTACATAACCTGAATGATTTCCTTATCCTATATTTCATATTTTATGTTTTATGTTTAATGATCAGAATTCTGTCATATTTATCTACTTTATTAACTTTATATTCTATAAAATTTCAAAAAACATATAAATTAAAAAACACAAAATTGTTAAAATATTTCTAGAAGCAAAGGTCCATCTACTCACATTTGGATAACGATATCCAAAATCTATTGAGTGATAATTTGCTTGTGGGAAGAACAACATGGATTGAAGCTAGCTTTTGTTCCTTCTCTTCTAATTTGGTAGTAATAGATTGCTTCTAGAGTTAGGAGTTGCTGAGAATCATATAAGATGGATGGATTAAACAAGTAAATAGCCTATTCCTTTGTTTTAGGAGTTGGGGAGGTTCCTACCTCACCCCTTAGATTTTAACAGTTCTTATGCTACCGATTATGATAACAACTCTCAGTCTTCACGGATTATGATAACAACTCTTTCTTTAGAGATGCAGGCTTTCCACTAGGTAGTGACTCCCAACACCACCTCTACGAACTACTTAACTTGAACGGGGGAGCACACCTTATATTTGCATATGATGACTTAAAGAACATCTCATGATTGGACACAAGAAATAAATGGGGAAAGGTCAAAACACAAAGGTACTACTCTTCCCCTACATCATATACTAATTTTGTAGGGTGTCAACCTGCTTTTACATGGCTTTAAGAAAGGTTCGGTAAAAAAATGTTAATGCATATAATCTCTTATGTTAATAGAGTATGTATAGATTAGTTAGTTGGGTAATTAGTTTATTTGATTATTTTCTATTTAGTAAAAGTTGTTAGTGAGTTGTTAATCAATTACTAGTTTTTTTTTATTGTATCAAACTTTTAATGTTACTAAAACTATATTGTAGAAATCTATTTAATAATGAGAAGCGCTAGCCATGCTCAAAGATGTTTTCTTGTCTTTTTTTCTCATATGTTTATGTTTATCGAATTAAAATGGTATAAGAGTTGGTTGATAAGACTTTTCAGAGTGGAGGGTAGATAGATTGTTGGTCCAAGTAGATCATGGAAGAGTAGTTGAGATATGTAGAAAAATTAGAAGAGAAAAAGAGAAGTTTCACGAAGTCAAGAGTTTCAAAGGAACAAACTGTAGCAATTTATGTAAGGAGATGAATTGGAGTTTCTTGTTGTTGTCGATTTCATATTGTGTCAATGATATGATTGAAGACATGTGTATGCTTGGTTCACCGAGCATGCTCTTAAGTTTGTCCATGATTTTAAAAGGCATATTTGCATATTTAAATCGAGTGTGATTGTTGATTAGAGGACAACGACTGTTGATTGTTATCTTGGGTGTATTATTGTTTCATTACCAAAGATTAAGGTTCTGGAATAGATAAAAAAGATCCATGTGTATCATTTAATTATGTTTTCTTCATACATTGTATGGGATTCGTCGTGAAGACTATCAATTGTTTTCAAAATAAGTCTATATATATTGATGCACACAAAGATCAAGCTCGGGGTTATGTTTTGGGGTTGACTGTTGTTATCAATATCCCCTGAACTCTATTTTAGCCCCTTCTCATTTGACAATTATTAGATAATTTTTATGGATTGGATTTCATGGGTCTGATGTGATTGTTGAGCCAAACTTTGTTTCATATTATAAGAATGTTATGTATGGTCTGCTTAAGAGATAGTTTCTAATAATTGTTGCATACAGGATGAGCTTCTTCAGTAGAGGAAGTCATGGCCGAAATAATAGGGGCAGAGGGAATTGGAACAGAGGGCCTAGAAGGCCCATATTCTCAATACATTTCAATGTAGATCCTCAAGAGTTAAATCATCTCTTTCAAGCTAGATTTTTCAATTGGATTGGACAAGCGGTAGTCCAGCCTAGACCAGAGAGGCCTCCCTTCCAACCCTAGCATGTCCTTGATATCCTTGTTCCCCCTCATGTTTCTTTGCAACCTGAAGTTCCCAAGAATGACGGATGACATGAGATTTTTCACCCAACATTCTCCCACCATTGTAGTTGGCCAAATTTGTCTCTACCTATTCCTTCTCCAGCTATTAACCCAAATGTTCATATTTCCCCTGCACACTCACCTGTACAGTCCTCCCAAGCAAGAAAAGGAATCAAAACCTAAGACCACCACATGCATGATAAAGGAAAAGATTTTGTTACCCCCTCCTCTCCTTCAAGTGATTCAGCCAAGTCGGTATCAACCCGTATGCACTTGAGAGATGATTGTTCCCATGTCATTAGTGAGATCAAGACTCAAGGTTCCACCCAACCTAAGGCCAATTCAGGGAAGTCAAAATGGGATAGCAACAACAAAGGAATAATTTCCTCTCAAAGTGGAAAATACGGATTTTGATTATGTTTTATTATTGTTTTATTGAGCATAGTGGACTGCTGAAGGTTTTGGACAACAAACTATTTTTTGATATTTTGAATATTATATGTTTTTATATAATTTGAAATATCCTTGATATTTAAATTTCAAATTCTGGAATTGATTATGGGAGCCACAAGGAGGGATGTGCTTGATTGATTTTTTAATTATGTTTATTTTTGTTAAGAAATTAAAGGGAGTCACAAGGAGTCCCACCTATTAGTTATTATTTATTAAAAGACCCTTATTATTATTATTATTAATTCTTCCCCTAAACTAAAAGTTAGTTGAGTTTTATTTAACTTAACTAAATGAGTTAGTTGAACTACTTCAACTAATATGGAATGCATAAAAGCCAAATGAGAAGGAAGAACAGGGGGAGAATAGAAGGAGAAAGCATACTGAGGTTTTCTCTTGAGTTTTATTGAGATATTTCATTTTTCATTCATCCTTCAATTCATTAAAAGCCTAATTCTCTTTTATGACAGCAGGGTCCTATCATAGACAACAAGGTTCAAAGATGAACGATATCATTCACATGCTTGTTTCAGGGGTGTTGATCTATATTTGATAGTCCTTTTAGACTTGTCTATTTATGAATTAAATTTCATGATGGATAAAGGATATTGTGAAGAATCAAGTGGGCAGCAGTCTGTGGCAAGTTGATCCATATTTTAAAGTTCAGTTTTCAATTCTTGTTGGATTCCTTTTGTATATTTTTCATTGGGGATATCTAAGTTTGACCTTGGTCCATGCCTACCACAGGGATTGATGATTTGGCCATTTCAAAGGAAATGCAAGCTAGTTTTAATAATTCAAATAATAATATTCAAATGGTGTTTGGTGTTACAGTATTGAATCTTGTAGTTTGTCCAAACTACAAGTATTCTAAACTTAAAATACCTTCTAAGATGGCGAGATGCGTTGATTTTCTTAAGGAATTTTATTATGTACAACATAACAATCGTAAACTCACATGGATATATTCATTGGGGACTTGCAACATCATTTCCAAATTTGATACCAGGAAAATAGAAACGGCAGTAACCACATACCAGGTAGTTCTGTTATTGTTGTTCAATGATGCCAGGAGATTGAGTTATCAAGCGATCATATCTAATTTAAATTTGGAAGATGAAGACGTTACCAGACTATTACATTCACTCGCATGTGGAAAGTTTAAAATTCTTTTGAAGGAGCCAGTGAATAAAGAAATATCAGCCAGTGACAATTTTGAATTCAATACTACGTTTAGACACAAATTGAGAAAGATTAAGATTCCATTTACAGAAGAGGATGAGAAGAAGAAATCCATTGAAGATGTTAATAAAGGAAGACACTTAACAATACGGGATGCAATTGTTTGCATCATGAAAACCATAAAAATTTTACCTCAATGACAACTAATGAGAGAATGTGTTGAACAACTTCAAATGATGTTCAAGCCAGAAATTGTACTGATCAAAAAGTAAATTGACCAATTGATCACAAAGGAATACTTGGAATGTGACATAGATGATTACAATTTATTAAAATATATATCTTAATACCATGGATAAGGTGTAAATAGATTTTTTTTGAATCCATTCCCACTACATAACCTCAATGATATCCTTCTTCCATCTTTCATATTTTATTTATTCTTCAAAATACATATATATATATAACAATTAATATATTTATTTATTTTTAATATTCAAATGATATAACAAAATCCTTCCCATATAAAATGGAAATAGAAATACAATTAATGAAAAAGTTTTATGTTTAATGATCAGAATTATGTTATATTTATGTGCTTTATTAACTTTATATTCTATAAATTTTCAAAAAACATGTAAATTAAAAAACAAAAAATCATTACAATATAG